>VZTD01002083.1:563404-656029 GCA_013397725.1 Rhagologus leucostigma | reverse complement strand
GGTAGAAACCCACTCTGCAAGGACCGAGCAACTCGCCCAATAGGCTCATCAGGTTGCTTCATAAATTATCCTAAAAACTGCTGGGCGAATCAATCCCTAGCAGAGGTGGAGCCTCCTTTACTAGAAGGGAAACATGCTTGGGAGAAAGGGTGGCATTGATTTGGTATTTTTCTCCAAAGAGCGAATTGAAATAGACCTTATATATATATATATATACACATATAAATAGGCAGAATATATAAACCGTTAAATATATGTTTAAAGCTACACATACATATTTGCATCTTTCTATTTTTGAAGCTACTCAGAGGGCGGCTCTCCGAGAGGCAGCCGGTCCGCCCTGCCAAGCGGAGACCCGCAGCCGGGAGCAGAAGCGCCGGGCTATGTGCACGGACACCCGCGGGGATTGCGCGTCTCTACGTCCGGCACGATCGAGATTTTGGGGAGGGCGGCCGCAGCCGCGGGGAAGGGGGCATCCGCCATCCCCTCGTTCGTCCCCAGGAGAGGGAGCACACCCCTCCAGCCGCAGTCTCTAAAGCCGTGCTGGAGGCGGGCGGCATGCTGGACGCGCAAGGGCAGCCGCGGGAATTCCGCGCCCCCGAGAAGCGAGCGGCGCAGGCTCGGCGGCTGCAGGCGGCTCTGCGCGGCCGCGGAGCGCCCCGGGAGGGACGGGCGGGAAGCGGACGATACGCGATGCTGCGCTGTAAAATGCGCCAGGGCATGCAAAACGAGAGGGTATGGGGTTTTTTCTTCTTTTTTCGTTCTTGTCTTCTCTCGGCTGCTTCCTCCTCCTGTCTCTCTCAGGACACGTAGGCGGGAAAGTAGCCAGACATCCCCCCCAGCAACCCCGCACACACACCCCGAACCCGAGACAGGAAAAGCACCGCAGCGGCGGAGGAGACCAGAGGTTCGGTACTCGCAGCCTTTGACCGGCCGTGGGGACGGGCGGGCACGTCCCGACGGGATCAGCGTTTAGATAACGCGTATTTCTTCTCTCGGCTTCAGGCTGTCGCCAGCCCAAATCCCTGGCCCCAGAGATGCCCTTGCTCACAGCTCTCTATAGGGCACTTATGGAGTAACCCGTGCACCGAGTTCTCGGTGTAAGGAGCAAACCGTTTTACAATCATCATGATCATCCTCCTTCGAGTCAAGTTGTCACTGCACAGAAATGTAAATAATCCCCCATCCAGTGGTCATTCCGATGAAAGGCAGTGTTTTGTCTTCTTTACACATCATCATCTGGTTATTATTTTATATACACAGCTTACAGCTGCTTTAATGCTTAAAGAAACTCACCATGCTTCAGAGAGCTGCAGTACGTTAAGTGAAAATTCAACGACTTGAAAATTAATAGCCAGTCCTGGGGGTACTGGCAGACGGTAAAGGCACACATTATTGAATGACCTGGGGTCTCTTTACTGGTGGATTAACACAGCAGGCAGCATCCTAGCATGATGGCAAAGGCATGAGCTCAGAGGAGAGCATATGCATTTATTACAGAGTAAGTGCAGAAGCAGCTCCTCTGCTGCAGCTAGTGGCACTAGCTCCAAGAAGCAGGATTGCTGTCCCCCTCAGCAAGACAATGAGCACAGCCCACCCCCAAGTCCCTTTCTCTCTGGGAAGTCCTTCTGCCCTGAAAATGGCCATGGTCCTTAGGTTTATTACAAACTGATCTGTCAAATTGACTGCATTTTGCAAAATATGCAATGATGTCTTCGCATTCTGATGTTTATGGAATCATTAAAGCTCTTTACCAGTCTATAAAATTCCACCCTGTCACTAAAAGATATGCAGTTAAAGTGACTACTGAGAAAATTTGACATAAGAAGTTTAAACGTACTTATAGGATTCCGAGACATCTTCTTTCTACATGATCACTTTGGAGCATCTATTTAAAAACTTAATTTCACCCCTGTGTAGATCCAGCAGCTTGCTAGCAGTGAAAGAGGTGGAAGATTACAGCTAAAATAACAGGTAGCATGAACAGGGAGAAAATGGAATTTTTCATTTGATTTCAGGGTTTAGAACACTAAGGCTCACAGAAGTACTACTAAAAAAAATTAAAATAAAAGCAGCTCCAATGATATTTCTCAAATGACAGAGGACTAAGGATGACATCCAGACAAGCTGGTTTCAGATAGTCCAAAATCTGAATTTTTCTTGTACTTTAATGTAAACAATAGAAATCCATCCCTCTGAAAACTAGAGAAGAAATTATTCCATGAGTAAGTAAAATACCAGATGAGAAATAGGTATAAAAGTTTTGAAAAGCAAACAGGGAACAGAAAATAACAAAAAATCTTTCACCATCAGGAGAAAACATGAAGGGAAAGAAATCAACTCAGATTGTCTGTATTCCTAAGGAAAATAAAAGAAGCAATAGATGAAAACTGCAAAATGGAAAATAGAATATAAAAGAAAAGCTGCAGAAATTACCTAGCTGGGTTTCAAAAGAAGGAGATGTTGATACAGGATAATACACTAAAAGATACTGAGTTAGTTACTAAGGCCTGCTGATATTTCTCATCTGCTTGGTATTGGCACAGCTAGCCTAACAACACTATTTAAATTCTCACTTAAAAACACCTTCTGATGCTGGAAGTAAGAAGGCCATCTTTAAACAAAAAAAGCACAGAGGGGAAGAAAGGAGTCAGTCGTGTCACTTCAGACCTCTTACACATCATTTCAGAAACAGCAAATTGACCAAAGTTAAGCAAAACTGTAGGATTCACATCACTATTATTACTAAGGAGGAACAAACCAGAATGGCTTCTGCAAAGGAAAACCGCTGTCTCTATCTTCTTCAGTCATATTTAATGAGTCTATCAATAGAAGAACAGACCTTCATAATTCACTGTCTTTCAAAACCATTTTAAGTCTATCAGTTATTTGCTAAAGAAGCTGCATAGCTCTGGGGTCAGTAGGAAAGTAAGGCCATCTTTCAGAAACTGCTTGAGACTACTGTCAGCAATTAACTTTCCATGTTAAAAAGCTGAGTACTTACAAATTTGCTCTTGAGATCATTGTATTTAACTGATTACTCACTGAACTAATGGTTTCAAAGAGAAGAAATACAACAATTTACAGATGAAGGTTTCAGATTGGTTAAGTCTATAGAAAAAAAAAAAGTGAATATATTGCTAAGTCATCACAGTGCAGAATGTTAATTATAAAATGGGAAGTGATGACATACTGACAAATGGACAAAGAAAAATAGTTCTTGGGTTGAATTTGGTAAAGACTGTAAGTTCCTAAATGTAAAATTACATCTCAGCTGTCAGCTCTGCTGCTGCCTAGTAGTGGAAAATCTAGAGAAGACATGTATTCAGACTTAAATGAAATTTCTCCAGGGCTCTAGAGGAATACCCATACAAACAACAGGAGGAGCACTAATTTGAGCAGCTCAGCACCCAAATGCTGCCCAAGCTCACTGAAAGACTTTCTCTGCTCTTCAGCTTTAAGGAGTGCAAGATAACAGGATAATCCAACGTAAAAGACCTCTAAAACACAGCTAGACCAGATCACCAGTTCCCTAATTTCTTAAAAGTGTAATTATTGAATTGGATTCCATAGTAATACACCTAACTTCATGCACTGTAAAAGGAGCAAAGGCACTTAGCACAAGCTCTTGATTTTCAGTCTGGAAGACACCTATTCAACCTCAAAGTACCTACAATCTGTGATTTGTCTAAAAGGACATGAGAAAGAATTTTCATGCTTAAAGCTGAAGTCCAAATAGAAGGAGAAGGAAAAAGCCCACTACATTAATATATATGAACAGCCAATATCACTGTATTTTTCACGTGGGAGACTTCGCACTTAGTATTGAAGAGCATTTTGATTCTTCACTATATAATTGTTCAAGACCACAGAGGAATTTAAAAACACTCCTATGTAATTTTACATAGCGGACATCCTCCATCTGCTGTATTTCTCTCAGATATAGCTACTTCCCTGACAGGAACATATGAGACTTGATGCCAGATTTGTATGGCTGCATACCGTTTTGAGTGCATAAGAGCTTTGAAAACCTAGGCTTAGTGGATGGCCCATCTTCATTCACTGTGCTTGAGGTAACTTGATGGCTCTCACACGGTTCTGTAAGGATCACTTACCCTACTGAGAGAAAAGTTATTCAGTGTGTGGAGACAGAAGAAAAAAAATATTCTTGAGTTCTGTCTTCCACCAAAAAAGGCATATAGAACAGCAAGAGATCAAGGACCATTGCAGTCATGTCTTCAAAAGGGTAGATTTACATAACAATATTTTGATGAAATTACATTTTTAGACCTTAACTGTGGATTCACAAAACAATTCCCTGTGTGCACCTCACACCTTAGGTTTACAGACTCAGAGAATACTTTGGGTTGGGAGACACCTTTAAAGGTCATCTAGTCCAATCCCCCCCGTCATGGGCAGGGACATCTTCAAAAAGTGTCACACATGACATTTGTGTGCTTGCATTTGAGTAAGCACAAACAAGAACAGAGTCATATGCATGGTATTTAAAACCTGCAACCCAAATGAAAACAGTTCCATTCTTCTTAGGGAAGTTCAGAAAAAGTGGTTTTAAATATGCATCATCATGGTTAACCCTACCTGAATATTTAATATAAATCAAAAAAAACCCATCTTAAACAGCATAGTAGCCTAGTGTTACAATAAATGTGAAAAACATCTCAAGAATAAAGAAAAATAATGCAAACATTTTGGTACTGGCCTTTTTAAAAGGGGCCTTTAAATTTGAGGATGGTGGATATCCACAGGAGAAGAACAGAAAGATGCAGAAATGGAACTTCAGTGCAGCTTTTATATTGTGATTTGAACCACAAAATAATTGCTTTCAGTGAAACAGTCAACATCTTAATAGAAAATAAATTATAAAATTCTCACTTTTCATAACGAAATACTATTTTAGTTAGGATTTCATGTCCAATACATTGATTTAACTGCTCACTCATGTTACTCATTAAAATGATTACTTCCAGTACATCTTCAGCTGCACTTAAAAATTAAGCAAGAGGAGTAATCTCAAGTGGAAAAAAACTTATGAAGAAAGAAGACTGCATCTATCTTTGCATCCAGGGGAAGTGGAAGTGTTACAGCATATAAGATGATATTCCTTTACATTTAGCATGTTACACTTCCTCTTCATTTAAGTTATGATGAAATGAAAAACAAGTTGAAGTGTAGACAGATCTGTGGTAACTAGGCCGGAGTGCTTAGGTACAGAAAGATAAATTCAAATCACAAACATTCCCTTGGTCTATTAATACTGTCATTGCCTTTCACTATACCTTCAAGTATTTTCAACATGAGCCAGCAAACAGCAAATAAATACATTTTGATCTTTCCTGTGTTACAAGACATAAGTCCATAATCCCTAACTCTTCTTCACCCTAAGAGCACAATTTTACCTTTGCTTCTCCCTCACCTATCAGACAATTTCTCAGTAAACAGACTAGGACCCTGGATTTCTCAGAAGCCTGGATTTACCATCTGTCAAGACACATCTTCAAAGGTAGCAGACTTTGATATGGAATATGGAGGCCGGTGGGCCTACGGCACAAGGGACCAAGAGGGTCCACTGGTGGGACTGTCCCTAGAGACAGAAATCCTCCCCAGGTTAGGGTAACAGAAAAGACCTCTCCGCGGATACCTCGTTCTGTTATGTTAATGTACTCCAGTTCTGTTTCCCTGATTGGCCCGTTGGTCTCCCTGCCCCTTTCTACCCTGTCTGCCCCCGATCCAAAAAGTTCTCCTTTCCCTGCTCTCCCATTGGCCCTTGTTCTTATGCCACTCCCTCAGTGTTTCCCTATTGGCTCCAGCACTCTAACCCCGCCTATGTACTGCCCCTATGCCCTCAGACCATTGGATCCTGGTGCTCTCTCCACCCCTACCTTTCCGTTATAAAACCCTGGACCCTCCCAGTTCTTGGCCTTTGTCCCTGGATCTCTTTTTGTGTGTGGCTGCAATAAACCTACCTCGTGGAACCCCATACGAAGACCCTTCCTGGATTCTTTATTGTCGGTTTTCTTTTGCGTTTACCCATGTGCGTGTGTGGCTGTGTGCATGTGCAGTGGCCTTGCTGAAGTGGCTTCCTAGGAGACACTTTTGGGAAGGTCATGGCACCCTACCATCCTCACCCGCCACAACAAGGGAATATGGTGACCAGTGAGAAGTGGGGTACTTCCAAGTGCAAGGCACATGTATGCTGCAGACAAGGCAAGGAGTCTTACAGGGGACTTGGACACCAAGATGCACTGTAGTTTATTTAGGAAGTTAAACCCAGCTTGGATAACCCCAAAGTCATATGTAGGAGGTGAGCACTATTCAAACTCTTCTCCAGTCTGTGCTCTATTTTCTCAGTCAAGGAAGTGACACAGTTCAACCCAGTGAACCCCACTGGTACAAATGTAGATGCAGTACATGATACACATTGGCACTTCAGTGCAAATGAGGAGCGTTCAATTCAAAAGTGGGCCTTGAAGTACATGAAGATGATTGCAGCATCTTTCTGGATGTGCTTACCAGGACTGCTGAAATATGCTGTGCTCCAGCACTACTGGGTCTTCTGTCTATGGAACGAGATTGGTGCTAGGCTAAAGGAAATCGCCTCCAAACCCCACTTACTGTGGGTGCTGGGTTCTCAGTACCAAAAGATTGTCTCTGAAGATCTGCTTCTATTTCACTCCAGTATCTGCCAATGTAGACAAGGCCACAGTGAATTATTAGAGGACTAGGACCCTGGCAGGAATCATGGCAAAACAGCATGCCAGTGTATGTTCGATGTATGTTCAATGTATGTTTCATACTTTGCAGTCCCATAGCAAAGAAATCTTTTAATTTTGCTGATTCCTCTTGTCTCCAGCTAAGATGAAAATTCCCTTCAAATGGTTAAGGATAAGAATAATTTCACAGCTTATAGGATGCTCTCAGGAGAATACTATTTGATTATCTGTCTGGTCTTACTTTGTTAGAGGCTAACAGGGCAGCTGTTCTACCTGACTGCTGTGAGCACTTACTGTTCCAGCCAGATCAGGAGGACAAAGACATGTGAAAATGAAAAATAATGGGGCAGGCAAAGACTGTGGTCTGTACTTTTTCCGGTTTCAAAAAGATTTGGTTGATACTTGGCTCAGCCTTTGTTGAAAGTTGAAAGTGGCTTTTCAGTATATCCTATCCTGAGCAATCCTCCTTAGAGTATAAGAAGTTTTTTAATCTGAAAAGCACAAGAGATAAAAAGGTCTCTTCATAAGGCTGGTCTGTCTGATAACTGGAAAACATTTTCTCCAGAATGACAATTTAAACTCTTGGTAGCAGTATCCCATAGCAAATCTAAAGGAAGGGTGAAATAATTCTGTCCAGAACATTAACACTCTCTCTGCAATATATTATGTCGCTTGCTGAACTTCTACAATTGCCATTAATTGACCTCTAGGTCTCTCAATTGTAATAAAAGTCTCAGATATTTAGAGATTGCTTTTTGGTATATTAGATTGTATTTTGCTGTCTTTTACATTCTCTACAGTTGCACTAAATTTATCCTTTTGCATCTCCGTTTTTCTTAAGGTTCCTTTCCCATCTTCCAGTGATTGGTTACTATACTACACTTTACAAAACAAATGTTTAATAACCAAATTGAATATATCACAGTCGTAAGCATCTCCTGTGCTTCCTAGAGAAGTAAGCAGAGATCTGGCTGAGCTTCATATTATTTTAATTGTTACTGGATATTCACTACATAATCAAATAGAACTGTCCTGCAATATACCTTGGTGTAAACTCAGCTGTCAGGTTGTAGGAATGGGTCGGAATACTTCATGTAAAACCAGCATTGCTTCCTAGTTTAATTACTGACAAAAAAGTAGTCTATTATGACAGGTCCTCACTAGATTGTGTAAGGAAAATACTGTTGATTATCAAAAATAATTTGTGGATCATACCAAACATTTCAACATTTAGCAGCATTGGGATAGCATGGAGGTTAAAGAATATATGCATATTCCCCAGTGTCATAATGCAGAAGTCTGCCAATATTTTAAATACATATTTCATGGTATGTTTTCAAAACTACTTCATTGCATCATCAGTATGAAAGTGCTTTGATTTTTATATTTTTTAAACATGTTCCAGAGAAGAATAACATTCCCTCTCAAACAACACCAGAAAATAGGACTAGAAGATCCTTAGTCTTAGGTCTGTTGCTCCTAGACAAACTTTTTTTTCTGAGGTTGTCTTTAATCACCAGCTTGCATATTCTAGCATTTGCATATGATGAAAATTCATCATTCTAGCATGACAAAAAATGTTGCCGTGCAGAGATAATTCTAGTGAATAACAGAGAAATCACCTATTTTTGAAAGTGGATGAATTATCTTAGGGTTTATCATATGCTCTCAGGAAGACTATTATCAGTTATGATTATCAATACCAATTCACCCTTTTGATTGGAGACTGATGAAACAGATGCTTTGGTTTGCATCATTGATGAATGTTCCTAAGAATGATCTTTCTCTGGAGTAAATCAACCATTCTCTTGAAAGTATCTCCTAAAATAATACCACTGACAAGATTGGTGATACTTATATTACCTTCTGCTTCAGCTGTGTTTCAAATGATACTCTGTATGTCAAGAGTCTTTGATTTCCCTAATAGCTGTTAAAAGCATTGCATGTTTTTGTGAAGCTTCACCTCAGTTATCACACTGTATTAGCCATATAAAACAGCATTATTTAGTCTGAAGAAAATCATTATAATTTAATCTGATTTAATAATATAAAATGTAATTTAATTTCCTCATCTGTTTTGTTTCGTATCTCCTTTACTTTAAAATATTTCTTTTAAACTATAATCTTTTTTTTTTTCCATAAATGTTCATTAGCTCCTGGCAAAATGTTGTCCACCTAGAGACTGACCTTTCTTTTTTTAGGAAGTATTGCAAAGGCTGCAGTATGTTAATAGCTGCCAGTCTCAGTGTGCCACAGGCTTGTGACAGGTGTCGAGCAGAAGCTGCCATTCGTGCAGTTTGACAGTGTCCCATAGCTGAGGAATTTCCATGATCTATCTCCCATATATCTTTATCATAGCGTGCAGTTTTGGGCACCACGATACAAAAAAGTCATAAAGGTATTAGAGAGCATCGAGACATGGCCATGAGGATGATGAAGGGTCTGGAGGGGAAGCTTTATGAGGAGCAGCTGAGGGCACTTGGTCTGTTCAGCCTGGAGAAGAGGACACTGAGGGGAGACCTCATTGCAGTCTACAACATCCTCACAGGGGGAAGTGGAGGGCCAGGCACTGATCCCTTCTCTCTGGTGACCAGTGACAGGACCCGAGGGAATGGCATGAAGCTGAGTCGGGGGAGAATTAGGTTAGATAATAAGAAAAGGTTCTTCACCCAGAGGTGGTTGGGCACTGGAACAGGCTCCCCAGAGAAGTGGTCACAGCACCAAGCCTGACAGAGCTCAAGAAGTGTTTGGACAGTGGTCTCAGGCACATGGTATGACTTTTGGGGATGTCCTCTGCAGGGCCAGGAGTTGGACTCGATGATCCTTGTGGGTCCCTTCCAACTCAGAATATCCTGACAGTTCCTACTTCCTTCAGATCAATACCAGGACCTGGATGCCTGTTTACAGCAGAGTTTGCAGCTCTTCCTGCATCACACTGTTTCTGCTATGAAAAGATTCTTTTCAGAGGGCTATACCCCTACTTCCATTTTCCCAACTTGAATCTTTTTCACCCCAGACATTTTTCAAAGTAGCCACTTTGTAGTATCAGAGACTTTGTATAATTTCTTGAACTACCTTATTAAATTTCCGAGCTAGTGGCACACAGTCCACTTAGTCAAAAGTGCAGGGTTTGAGTGGAAAATCTTATGAAATGACAGAAAAAGACAGGAAGATACAAAGACAGTCACTCTTTTCAGTGTCCTGGTTCTGCAGAGCCTTGTGTCCATCATGAACCTTGCTTGGCTTTGCTCATTCCACAAATTGCTTCCAGTAGATTGTTACGTTGTCATCTGATAAAGTCCTGCCTCCAGGTTTTGACATTTATAGCCCAGTTGTGAGCATTACCTGAAGTCCAGCTGTGCTCTCTCAGGAGATCATGGCAAGAATGAGAGACTTTTCTTTTGCTCAGCTTTGTTGTAGTTCCACACGCTGGGTCTGTAACAAAATAAGATCTGCCGCTTGTAATAAATGATTGTTGCTTAGGAATGGTATTCTCCAATTCAGTATTACCACTAAATCCACATACTGCTTCCCCTCCCACCCCACTCATGGGTTGAGGTAAGAACAATTTACTGGAAACAGCAATGAGATGAGAAAGCAAACAGTAACAGCAGCAACAACAACAACAACAACAATAATAATAACAAAAGGTATAGGAAAAATAAACTATTTGCATGAAAAGCCCTCAACAATAAACAAATACCAGACCACTCCCTCCGCCGCACTGTTTACTCAACCGGGAGGATCCCATTCTCCGGAAAAGAGAGAAAAAGTCCCTTTCCTCTCAAGCAATGAGGTGGTGTCAAATAACATCTGGGCCCTGGCCACACCCCCTCCCCGCAACTGCAAACCCTCCCGGTTGAGGACAGATGAGTGAATAATCCTATTCAAGCCATTGATGATTAAGAATGTATTGAAAATAAATCCAAAGATTAAATTGCATCTAAATAGAGCTTGGATAACATAAAATGGCGGGATGTGTTACTAGATGTACCTAATGTCATCTTACCTTACATCTGTTAATTTTATTTTATTATTTAGAGGTGTTTCAAGATAGCACAATAAGCTTTTATCCTGTAAGAGTGCCCCCTGAAATAATGTTAAATTCTCCTTGGAGAAGCAATCTGGTAAAAAAAGATCACTATACTGAAACAATCTTGCTCTTTTAATCTATCCCTAGGGAAAAAAAAAAGTAAAGTTTTTTAGAAGTCATCTGTGTGGTTTACTGGTACGTGTGTTTGGAAAGCAAAGTGCTTAAGTCCAGGTTATAGCTTATCTTCAGGCAGGCACAACTTGACCTCAGTAATATCAGTGTCTACAAATCAAAAGATGCTCCTGAGAACAGGCAAAATTGTTTCAGTAACCAATTGCTAATCTAAAATTAAACTTATTTATTATCTTAAATTGTTCGAGCTACCACATTTCTTAATTAGCACACATGCCTTGGCAGTCTGTCACAGTGATCTTGTTCTCTCAGCTGTAAGTACAGAGTCATGACTGCAATGCTGAGTGCTTCTGGGATGAATGGGTCAGAAAAAGTGAGGTAACTACTATACTCACAAGCACCATTCTCACATTGTAAATTGTGGTGGAGGCTTTTAACAGTGATTTTCCTATAGAGTGAGAGAAAATCATATTGCTGAACCTCCTCTTGTTATTATATACAGGTTAATCTAGTGGCTTTTTTGTTTGTCTTTGTAGAGGTTTAAAAAAGAAAGAAAAGGCAAGAAACAATGATTATGCCATTATAGATATAAATCAAATATATTTGGGTTTGGTGCAGACATAGCTCATGGTAGTACCTGAATAGGCAGTCCTGCACACTTCTATTTACCTGCAAAATAGATACAGCCCATGCAATCCTATTGCACAGCACCTTCCCACCTATGGGATGTGAGAGTGAAAGCCAAGCTCATTCTTTTGATCTAGACATTGTGCTGTCCCTGAATCTGATAAATACATCAACAGACATCAATTGTGAGATTCACTCTTCAGACTGAAGGACTTCCATCTCACACCAGCAGATATGACTCCTTGTTACCCTTACTCTGACATCCACTAAGTAGGTGACCACTGTTAAAAAGCTTCATGTTGTATAACTACATTGCATTCTCTGATTTGCAAGTCTGCATTTTTCCAATCAATATAAAAATATTTCAGGTTTTTTTTCTACATTTGTGTCTGTGCAAATACAGATATTTATAATGTCATTGCTATTTTGATAGTTAAACACTTGGGAAGTAAACAGCTAGGATACCAGTATTAGTAAGTGATTAGATAAATGTGACATACAACTGATTAGGTGTTGTTCTGAAGTGCCTAGGTTAAGAGATTTCTTTCCCAGAATCCCTGTGTAGTCCATGAAGATGACAGTAATTACCTTTTGGAAGGTTCAGTTTCTCTTCTCAGCTTAGTAGAGAGCATACAGTTTATCTGTGTGCCCAGTGCTTCCCTCCCATTTCTTTAGATACTTTTTTTGCTGTAGCTGGGTCTACTGGTATTTAGTCCTTCTGACAAATTACTGGTATTCACTTAATTCCTGGAAGCTCAATATGGTCCAAGTGTCCCTTCTGCCTTATGCCCCACTGTACAGCCTCTTGCACTCTTCTCTCTGAAGTACAGTCAGTGTGATCGTGCTCAAGATGATCTGTTCCATAACCTTTCCTGGCACCAACATTAGACCAACAGGCCTGTACTTCCCCAGATCCTCCTTCTGACCCTTCCTGTAGATTGGCATCACGCTGGCAAACTTCCAGTTGTCTGGGACCTCTCCAGGTAACTAGGACTGATGGAAAATGATGGAGTGGCTTGGTGAGCTCTTCCGCCAGCGCTCTCAGTACCCACAGGTGAATTCCAAGCGGCCCCATAGATTTGTCTGAGTAGAACAACAGGTCACTAACTACTTCCTCCTGGGTTGCAGGGGATCCTTGTCCCCGCCTACTAACTCAGAAGGCTGTTTGTCCTGAGGACAACTGGCCTTTCTGTGAAAGACAGAGGTAAAGAAGGCATTAAGTACCTCATCCTTGGTGACAAGTATGGAGTGCCAAAGTACCTCATGCCTTTTCCTCATCCCTGGTGACAATGTTCCCCCCCATATCCAATAAAAAATGGAGATTTTCTTTCTCCCTTCTTTCGTTGTTAATATATTTATAAAACCACTTTTTATTATCTTTCACAACAGCAGCCAGATTGAGTTCTAGCTGAGCTTTTGCCTTTCTAATTTTCTCTCTATGTGACCTAGCAACATCCTTGTACTCTTCCTGAGCTGCCTGCCCCTTCTTCCAAAGGTCATAAACTCTTTTTTTTTTCCCCTGAGTTCCAGCAAAAGCCGTCTGTTCAACCAGGCCAGTCTTCTTCCATGATGGTTTGTCTTTCAGTGCATAGGGACAGCCCGCTCCTGCATCTTTAAGATTTCCCTTTTAAAGTATCTCCCACCTTCCTGGACTCCTTTGTTGTTAAGGTCTGTTTCCCAAGGGACTCTCTGAACCACTGTCCTGAACAGGTGAATGACCACCCTCTGGATGTCCAGTGTGGAGGTTTTGCTGACCACTTTCCTTACTTCACCAAAAATTGAGAACTCTATAATTTCATGGTCACTGTGTCCAATACAGCCTCCACCCACCACATCTGCCGCCAGCCCTTCTCTGCTTGTAAACACCAGGTCTACTGGGGTCCCACCCCTGGTAGGCTTGCTCACCAGCTGTGTCAGGAAATTACCTTCCACATACTCCAGGAACCTCCTAGCCTGCCTCCTCTCCTCTGTGTTGAGTTTCCAGAAGACATCCAGCATGTTAAAGTCTCCCGCAAGAACAAGGGCTAGCAATCATGAAACATCAGCCAGCCGCTTATAGAATACTTCACCTGCCTCTCCACCCTGGTAGTTTATAACAGGCTCCCACCAGGACATCTGCCTTGTTAGCCTTCCCCCCATTCTTTCCCCTAAACACTCAATTCTATCATCATGATCCTTGCAATAGTAGACAATTAAAACACTTCCTAATATACAAAATAACTCACCAGCTCTCCTTCCTTGGCTGTTCGTTCTGAAGAGCATGTAGCCATCCATTGCAGCACTCCAGCCATGCAAGTTTTCCATTTTAGTCCTTTATCCTTAGCTACAGAAGTATTCATAGCCCTCATACTTCTAAATAATGGTGACTTTCCAATAACTCCTAGTCTTGTTTTAAATTTCACATTTCTGCTTTTGTGGGGGATGCCAAACTATTGCTCAGGCTTGCAGGCCTGGAATCTTACGTTGAATGCAGATTCTTCATCCTTATCCCTGTATAGCTCTACCATGCAGGGTAGCAGAAACATATCTGTTGTATCAATTTATGTCCTTTCGGAGGGAAACAAATGTAAGATAGTATATTAGAGCTGCTGAAATAGCTGGAGAAAGCATACAAGCTGGCAAGTACACTATGTCTTCACCAAGTCTGAAAAAATTGTGAAAAATTCCAAGCAAAGCAGAGATTAAGTGCAGTTGCTTTGGATTTACCGTGGTTGCATTTGTCAAACAGACAAGTTGAGAGCAAAAAGCACTTAGCACTTCTTCAACAAAGAACTACAGGAGGTAGGAGAAGAGGTAGGTTGGTTTAATGATCGATTTGCAATGTGGTTCTCAATCAGAATTTTAGGTTTGAATAGCTCCCTGAATATTTGGTTGCTGGACTAAGAGAGTTGATGATTGGTACCTGAAGGTCTGAAGAAGGGTTGACTTTTTGAAGCTGATTTCTCAGAATACGAGGGGAGTGTTCTGCCACCAGGTCTTGGGTATAAGTTTTAGTAGATTTTAATGCCTTTAAATCCTTCATTAGATATTTTTCAACTCCTTGCCAAATTTGTTCAAATGCCCTTTTGAAAAATTAGCTCACATTCCACTACCTTGAAGATCTTCCACTAATACAGCTTTTAAAAGTTTTTTTCCCGGTTCTCTTTCTTTTCTGCAAAAAGTTTTACTCCTTTCCAGAATTTTATTTTTATAGCTCTTTCTTCTAATGTAGCCAGTCAACAGATTTCAGTAAGGAATTCCAAATCATATTTCAAATATGTCACTGTCAAAATGTCTGATCTTGAATGGGAGAGGGCTTGGTAATCTGCCCTTGTTCTGTGTTACCAACCTGCTTAAGGTGGTGTTAATACCTCTGCAAAACATAGATGGATTTTAAACATCTGTTAAGTTTGTGACCAGAACCATGGTTGTAATAACAAAAAGCTGGAATCAGTGAGTTAGAAATAGCATCCCAGTCCTACCTACCAATGAATTTTTCACGTGCAATGCACTCAAACAGAATTACTCCACAGTTAATCCTACACAGCTTTTGACAATGTGCAAAGTGCACTAAGGATTTGAGTTCAACTGTTCAAATCTGCCCTTAGCTCTAGAAGCTACTAACTCATACTGACAAGTTATAACCACAGAAAGTAACATGCTATAAACTTTTTAAAATAGCTACTCCATTTCTAGTGACTGAAATCCCTCCTCTGGTAAAGCAGTTCCGATAACAGTGATACTGCCATAACTAATGGGTATTAATAACAAGTAGTTACCGAAACATATCGGTATACAAATAGATGTGCCTGTAGAGCATTCCTTTTTGTGGCATGAACCCTTGAGTTACCCTTGAATGAGACTGTATGCTTGACTGGATTGTGCTAATATAATGCTACATTCCTGGCAAAGAACAGCTCCAGGCTTTTGAAGAAAAACAGTGGTCTCAAAAAATTCAAGCACAAGATGCAGAATGGGCCTTAAAAGTGCAAGAGCAGGATGGCATCAGAACCCTTAGGGCCGCAGACCAGGGTCCTACTGGATATAGGGGTAACAAAGACAGAAAAAGTCAAGTATCTAACACATGGAAAACACACTATATATACTAAAACCCAAAGATAATACAGAATTTGCAGACCATTGAAGAAAGAGCAAATAAGTTTGTTAGTAAACAGGTAAATATAACACCAAGTGAAACCAGAAATTATGAGAAAGAAGTCCTACTATAACCACCGTTTTCCTGTCAGTGAAGCATCTCAGACGCTGGATCCACAGTACAACTATGTTCACCTATTATATTCTGCTTAACAGTAACTCCATCAGTCTACTGACTCAGAATAATAGAGGTGTGTGTAAAAGAGACTAGGAAATCTGTGTTCAATAATTGTATTATAAATGAGAAATTGTTGTAGTTGGATAATTTCAACTATATGTGCTAGCATCATTGTAGCTAGATTACTAATACAATTTTGATTAGATTTCTATTACTTAAATTGGACTGATAATACTAATAACAATAAATATCCTGAGTTTGCATGAGGTGTGTGTTTCATCAGCCCACATGCACTGCACAAAGCATTTGGTCTGCTACCTTACCCTTAATTGTAATTTGAATGCACTGCTGCTTAAAGTTATGTAGCATGTCTCATGTATTATTTATTCTTCTCTACATATTCATCCAGTGTAATGATAGACAAATTGACAGGATAGCTTTTGTTTTAACAAAAGGCTGTGCATATATGAAGGCCTGGTGAGTAGGTATGTTTCATCACTTGATGCCATGACAATCGAAATGAGAATAGTGGCAATTCTGCCACAGGCTGTCCTAACACCCCTGATGCTCTGGAAACAAGCAAGGATAGCAAAGGCTAAAGGCACAAGCTACAGCAAGGGAGGAGCACAAGCCTCCATAGCACTAGGTAGCTGCCGTCACTGAGTGGTGCTTCCTAAACTGCACGAGTAAGAAGCCCTGTGTCACACACAAAGAAGTTACCTGTACTCTCAGCTCACTCATACAGGCACTGTTTGACCTCCTGTCCATCCCTGAAATGCCTGCATTTCATCATTTCATCAGTTGCTACAAATGCAGATGATCCCATCTTGGTGCAAGTCTGGGTGGAGGGTTTGTCTTTTCCACTCACAGTTCCTTTTCCAATGCTCCTGTAATGCATTTGAGATCAAACTCTTTCCTTTGCACAGAAAGTCCTACTTCCTCCTGTCTACAGAAGACTTCTGTCTAAAATTATAACATTTCTGAGACTTTTCTGTGAGGAAATCACACCGAAAAAAGTAGATATTTGTATGAGTATAATTAGTATTTTTCACTAATAGAGGCATACTACATAAAACAAGTGTTTATAAATCAGTGATAAATGCTCACAAAATGAACTTCCGGAATCTCTTATAAAAATCTTGGCCAGTCAGACCAAGACACAGTTACTGAAGAACAACAAACTACTTTGTATACCACAGCACTTTTTAAAATAATATATAGCAGCCCCTTGAATGCATAACCCTTATGAAAGTCCTTTCCAGAGAATCCATGTCTTTTTATGTCCCTGATGTGTCTGATTCCTTTACAGAGTTCTTAAATAATGTGTATCCTAACATAAATCAATAATCTTTAAGGAGAATATCTTCAGGAAATTTCTTTTAAAAGGAGTAATACAGTATCTTGTGATTAAATATTGCAAATTATTAATGTGTTTGCTTGTTACTTTCCCCATTCTGAATTGCCTAAGCATAATTTTTAATTTGTTTTCCCTGTATCTACTTTGTAGACATTCTTTCCACTTCAGAATACTGTCTTAGTCATAAAGCATAAAAGACCTATAAAAGCTGACTTTAAGTGGTGTCCTGAAATCCCTTAGGGACCATCCAGCATTCAGCAGATTAAAGTAGTAGTTCTTCAAGACTGAAATGACATCTAAGTATGAAAAGTCCTTTCCTGAAAAAAATAACTCTTGGATACTATAGTAGACAAACAAGTCTTTTAAAAGACAGCTCTTGCAGAGCACAGTCACTGCCTGGGTATTAATATATGTCTCAAGTCTTTTTTCATACACTTAATGAAAGTGGCTGGGTTAAAAAAGGCTGCTTGGGCTCCCTCATCGTTTACAGTACGCAGCACTGAGCTTAGCTAATACTTAGTCATCTCCCAACTCTACCTGTTGCTGTGTAAAGGCCCCTCTAATGGAAACCAACCATTTTCACTTAAAATTATTGCAAAGTTGCCAGCTGGGCTTTAAACACAGCATCTTGAAGATGCTGTGGTGACTGGATATTGTGCAGTCCAACATTCCGACAAAACAATTAACTGTTTACAGACAATGAGTTATAAATGTTCTTTTGCCAATGAACATTAAATGCTCACGCCAATGAAAACACAACTAAAATTCAAGCAAGTAGTGTAGGTAAATTTACCAGCAATACAAACCTGTAACAGAACTGGGGAGTTATATTTGTGACACAATACCCCAGCAATTACCCTTCCATGGCTGCAGTACAAGCAGCAGGACACTGCAGGCTCCTAGGAGGTTTATAATGTTGGAGGGAAGAGCCTTTTGGGTTAGCAAAAGCTTCATAAATCTCAAGATCAAACTTAAGAATAGGTATCTGAGGAAACGAGACATTGAGGTTGACCTTTCTATGCTATTATTTCTAGAGAAGGAAATGGTGGGACCATTTCGCTCCTCCTGCTCAGACAAGAAAGTACAGATGTGTTCTTTGTGAATGCAAAGTAAGTGGGAAGAAATCTTGTGAGGCAAGGTAAAGGGCAAACAAGAGAAAATTATTTTTCATGCAATTCATAGTAACTGAACTGGGAATGGAAAGACTGAAGGAAAGGAAATTGTAAAACTCTGAGCTGTATTTTGTCAAGAGCTACAATGTGATCTGCTTTAAGAGAATTCCTTGGAGATCAGTCCAATATGCAAGAATTAATATACGCTCTCACACAACATTTCAGTAATAATTTGAATTGCAATTCCATGAAAGTTGGAAGAGGTAGAAAATATCATAAATAAATTTAAGTTAAATATTCTTTATAAAAATATTGTGAGTTTACTGAGCCAAGAATCTCCTTTAGGGATATTTAACATTTCTTACAATTCTAATTTTCTCCCACATTATTCCAATACTTAAACAATCCCAATTGCTTCTCAGTGGAAGAAATACAGCAAGCTACTTTGCCAAAATACACCAGGTAAAGTGGTTGCTTACATCTGATGCATCTAGAGGGAATTTTATTCCCAGAAGTGCTTCTAAGGCACCTGGCTGTCTTATTAACACAACAAATGTACTCCATCATTTTTATTATAGATTACTAACATGAGATTTTCTGGGAATTAATAAGGGCTTGAATTGTCTCTAGGCCCTTTCTGAGCAAATTTTGGTTTCTGTGGAAAAAAGCATCTAATGATATGGATCCTCTGCTCAACTTAATTGCATGTTTTCTTTGATGGCTTGGTAAGTTCTCCCACTGTCTCCAGCAAACTCACTGTAATTCTCCACCATGGATTTTTGGAATAACTTTCATTGCTGCTGTTTCATCCTACACAAGCCCTCTCTTCTGCTGCAAAAGGATGCGTCACACTAACCTGCATCCTGTCCTGCGCAGTCTTAAGTCAGTTTGCAAGGGAAAAAGAGGAGACAGCAAACACCCTGGCAGCCGGCAGTTCCCTCCCTGCCCTTGCTGCCCTGCAGGAGCAGGAGGCTCACTGTGCTGTTTGCACCCACCTGCAGCTCCAAAACCCTCTGAGTATCCCCTCCCTGAGCCAGTGGCTGAGCCAGCCTACAGGAACCAGGCAGAATTTCTCAGATGATTCAGAAAAGCTATGGAAAGGATTATGGCTTTACATATATTATAAATGCTTGTGCCTTCATACCTTCAAACCATCTGCAAAGGGAATTATGTAGTTGAGGTTTGCCTGTTGTTTCGCCTGACTTCTCTCCGACGCATGCAGAAGTTTCTGTAAACAAAAATGTTTCTTCCTCAGAGTTCTGTGCCTCAGAAATAAGAGGTGCATTGAATCTAATCTTGCTTGGGTTTGGGGGGAGATAGGGGACTCTCAAATGCCCTTGTAAGCTCTCATACTTTTATAGAAAGAAATACGATGTTATGTATTGAATCCAAGGCAAAATTCATTTCACTAAGCTAAGAAGGAATTCACTAGAATGAAACATGTCAGGAAAACAACCAACACCAAAATCTAATAGAAAACAACCCTCAAAACCCCCAACGAATGGAATTTAAACAAATTCTTTTCAGAGAAGTTTGAAGGTGTAAAAAATTGGAAAAGTACTGGAAAAGCCTGACCCTAATGGAAAATTCTTTTCAACTAAACTAAGGAAAAATTCAGTGGGAATAAATGTGTTAGGAGAAAGCAAAAGCAAACAAAAACCCGTTAACCAAATGGAATCTAAACAAACTGGTTTTGTAAATGCTATTCTTACTCAATTGTTCAGCAAGTTTTCTTTGAAAAAGTACAAGTTCAATAGCTCTCTGTTTGTCTGACTCTCTGCTATGAGAAAAAGCACAAAACTGAAATATTTTTCTTTTGATAAAACCCTCCTTGCCTTGTACATGCATTACAAAGAGCTGAAACACAATAACAACTGCCTTTATCCTGAACAAGTCACCTTGAGAGGTACAATCTAACCCTGAATTTATTTATGGTGACTATGAAATATGACTATGAAAGGGATATATAGTACTGAAGAATTAATATGAAATACATTTTAGTTGAAGTGGTACATTATTACATAATCTCTCCTTTGTTATATAGCCTCTTGTAATCTGATAGAACACTGCAAGAACAAAAGGGAGGCACTTTAAGTAGAGGGAGATTTTCTAGAAGTCAACTGCAACAAGAGCTCCCTGTTAAGTATGAAGTCTAATCAACTACAGCTCCCTCTTCCAAAATCTCTGTGGGGTGGCTTCCAAATAAAAAGCACATGTGAGTATTAATGTTTTGTGGAAGAAAGCAGTATAGAAGAAGAGCAACTCACAAAAAAAGTTTTTTTCATTAATTTTAAAGAATCTGCATTTCTTCTTTTTTATGTGTGCGTCTATCAGAAGGAAACATGCCCATGTTGTAGCTGCACATCTGCACCATCACCTGCCTAGAGAAAGAAATTAAGTCAAGGGTGTGTTTATTCAGAGACTTCATCAGGATGTGAGTTGCCTCAAAATATTGCCTATTGAAAATAGCAATAACTTTTCCTAAACATGTATATACTAATTTTAAATTATTCACAAATAGTACAAATACTGATATTCACATTCTGATGCTTTCTGTGTGAGATAACTTTGAGTTACTCCCCAGTTATCTAACTAATGACAATTACCTAGACTGAGTTTCTGATTCACAATGAGGGAAATAATCCATGAAATGAAAACACATACTCTTATGCCACAAAAAATTTACTGAAATCCAGGTGTCTGTTAAATATTTTTATGCTTTAAAGAGTATTACACAGTTACATGAGCAGGTGAGGTGGAGAGCTTATATAGGTTTTCTTACTATTTTTCTAAATATCGGTGATAATTACTTTAAAAATAATCCTTAAAGAACCAGTGATCTCTCTCATGGAAGATTTTTGTCACTTATTTTTGTTATAGATGCTTGCTATGAATGCGAAACTTAGTTTTCATGCTCGTGTATACAATGTTCTTTGTGCAACCTACATTTTTAACCCTAATTTAAGACTATACTGAAATGACCATGTTTCTGGCTTGGCAAGAAATATGTCTGTTGTGCTTTTTGCTGAACTGCTTTTCAAAACGGATGTATCAATAAATCATGTTCCTTTATGTAGCCAGATTTTCTGAAGTGCAAAAGAAAATGATAAGCATCAATTCTTTCAAGGTATGTCAGACTAGGAGGCAGTTTGGATTAGAAACAAAAACATTTTGTAAGATTTTAATTTTAAAATCCATTCAAAATATTTAAACATACAAATAACATACCAAATTGCCATGATTTTTTTTTGTAATTTGCTATGAAAATAGTGCGAGTCATTATCCTGAAGTATTCTTCTTGAATGATTTCTCTCCTTCTAATTATTTCTCAATTAAAGTAATTATTTTCTGAGATACTTTGCATATTTCATTTTCTTCGATTCCCTGTAGTACTGTACCATACAACAGATGTGTTTTAGCTCTTTGCTCTTTAAATTAAACCATTTTTTTGGGGGGAGAATGGTACATGGGTAGGGGAATTCACTGAGATACCGAGTCAAAGGGCTGCTAAACAGATACCCAAGTTATTTTATGGCCTCAACATTTCTTTATATTTTAAAAGCTTTTATTCAAAATGGCAAACTATAAAAAATAATGGTCCTTGAAGGTTAGAAAATGTCTTCAGGCTTAACTGCTGGCATTGATCCTGGATTAGGTAGTTTGAAAACAATTCTTAGTACAACACCTGTGGAAAGTCATTCTCCTTGCTGCAACAAGACCATGCTTAGGACCACTAAAATGGGAGGACAGAGCACTGGCCTCATCCTCACTGCATTCCATTGTGCTTCCTTTGGGACAGCAGTTAAGCTTATGAATGAGCTGGTCAGATAGCAGAGAGACAACTATGGACCTTCCATTGGTGCACCCACACCACGAGAGGGTGATCATCAGGGCTCTTACCTTCCTCAGCCGGTTTTTGGTGGCTCACTTACTATGTATCAAACCAGATAAACTGTCACAGGTCACCAGAACACCACAGGATGTAGGACAGAGAGCCGTTAAGCTTTTCTCTCCGAGAGTGATCCCACGAGGTGCCTGTTGGTGTTGTAGGGAGCCAGAGAACCTGGAGGGGAAAACCAAAGTCATATAGAGCAGACCTGCCCTCACAGCCCACCAGGGCAGGAAAGTGCTATGGTTTTCCTCAAGGAATAGACAGGAAGGAGCTTTTATCATCTCAGTGGTAATTCCTTCTAATACAGATATGTAATTCTGATATGCAGTGACCCACTACTCCACTGAAGAAATCTTTAGGCAGACAGAGGCTTTTGCTTCATATTTTACATATGGCCTGTATTTTAGAAATTGTAATCAATAAATGAACTTGCAAATTAATTGTGAATAATATATGTATCACGTATTAATCAGAGATTCTAAACTTATTCCTTCACCATGGAACAAAATAAATTCTGATGAAGGACGCTTACAAATGTTCTGAAAAGTAGTGTTAATCTGTGGTTGCATAATTTAGCACAGTGAAAAACAAAATTAACTGTTACTGAAAAATGGAATTGGATGTAAGGATATAGTCATTGGTGTTAAGGTGAGCGGGTGTAAGAGATTCAGGGATAATTACTGCTGTGAGAAATGAAATGCTGACATACATAAAAAAATAAATGTCAGAAGTAATACTTGTATGTGGAAAGGGAATAGTTTAATCATCTTTATTAAAAAAAAATCCAGTCAATAAAACCAGGTAGAAACTCTGAGTGGAAAAGAATAAGATCTGCAATGGGAGTTAATGAGGGAAGACAAACTGAGACATATTTCTTGTCATAACCCAAACACATTGCTAAAATTAACAAAATATCACTCATAGCAGATTCTCATTTAATTGTGATTAATTCCTTAAGCATTGATGATCACTATTTCATCAACACTGAAATAATTACAATATTGATATGTGCATCCTGCTCAAAGGTCTTGAAAGTTTTGCCATTATTATAACTTGTCAACAAAGCAATTACACTTCAGACATAAATATTTAGGCTTTAGCGACAAGTGTGATGTGTGAGTAGTGGGAAAGGCAATAATTTCAAGTAGTCATCTCTTTATGACATCGTGATTAGCTCACAATAAATAGAAATCGTCTTATTGCCATTAATTGTCTACAGAAGTGAATGGACAATGTTGAAATTTTCATTGTGAAAATGGAGAAGGGATAGCAAGAAAAACATTGATTCAGTTGCATCATCTTAGCATTAAAAGGACTATTTCATGCACTTTTAGAGTCATAAACATAAGATATCAAAC
Source organism: Rhagologus leucostigma (assembly GCA_013397725.1). Taxonomy (NCBI): domain Eukaryota; kingdom Metazoa; phylum Chordata; class Aves; order Passeriformes; genus Rhagologus; species Rhagologus leucostigma. Next base: position 632,535 of record VZTD01002083.1, on the reverse strand, counting down.
TGTAAAAAGAGATCTAGTCATTCAGTACAGAAGAAATGACTAAAGTCATGAAACACATGAAAAGCCTTCTCATACACTGGCTTTCAGTGATGGCCAAAAGAATTCTCCTTACCAACACCAAAATGGGGCTGCAGTTCTAGTATGTGTCCTACCATGGGAAAAAGTCCTTATTAAAGGGCAGGTGTTTGTACTGTTAATATGAGTTATAGCTTTATAACTTCAGAAGGTACTTTTAAAAATGTCTTTCCTTGCCTTACAACCTTCAAAACTCAGTTCTTTTGGATTCATAATAGTGTAGCACTGCATAAATCTCAGTTGGCTCTTATTTTATGATTTCCTCTTTCCCATCTCCTAAGCACTTAAGTTAAAAATATGTATTTGTAGCCTAGCAGAGGAAACAAACCCTTTTCCATGCTCAAATTACTTAAATTGTCTTAATTGGAGCACCAATTAAATGATTAACTGATTTTTCCACAACACACTAAAATGACACTTCTCAGAAGTGATCTTTTGAGTCAGATTGTCTGCAGATTCAAGGAGTGCTGTATCTTTTGATGTTGAGCGTACTCTTCAGAGGCTTTCTTTGTAACTGCAATGAGTAGAAACTGTTGTTCTAAGGCAAAATGAGACATCAGCATACAAGGTAAGAAAGGGGGCAATAGTGGAGGGTTGCCTACTGTGTCGACTGTTGTGGGAATGCAACAGATACGGGTAATTTTTCCTAAACTCTTTAATATAAGAAGAATATATCTGCAGAATTAAAAAAATATCCTAGCACCGTAACAGTAATGTTATACTACATGCTGGTGCTGCTGGAAAAGATGCACTCCTTGATGCCAGACTTCCACATGTAATGTCACACACATGGAGTTCAATGCGTTTGCTGTCTTTAAGATGTTTGAAAATGTTTTCCAGGAGTATTTGTTTCATTGTAAAGAAACCGACCAAGAATCAGAGTAAAGATGACCTGGAGGTCACCAGATGCTCCTTCTATCCCTCTTTGAAGGTAGGAGCAATATTTGCTTTCTTCCCATCCTCAGACTTTTGTTTTCCCATGGCTGTCTCTAAAAAAATTCAGAGAGTGTCTCATATTCCTTCCAGGTCATCTGGCCCTGCTTCCACCTTTTTATATATGAGTTTAGTCAAGGCCATCTTGTTCATCTATACAGGCCTCCTGCCACCTTGGTTTGACTTGTTGCTTGCTGAGTTGGATTTTTCTTGAGGTTGGAGAAGAATATGTTTGAAAATCAACCAGATGCTCTGGACCTCTTTTCTCTCCAGAACCATCTACGAAGGGACCCTTTCAAGCCTATCCATCAGCTGCCTGGGGCTGTGAATGGGATTAGGGCCAGTCTGCTCTCTTGCAGTCCAGGGCTGGTATCCAGTTTTTTGCCTTGTTCCCTTCTCTAAGGATCCTGAACACCACCATCTCATGGTCACCCATGGCTTGCACATCAATATTGTGTGCATTCCTTTTGTAAGTATGAGCTGCAGCAGAGTGACACCCCTTCTTGACTCCTTCATCACCTCTGCCAGGAAGCTGTCATCAATGCATTCAGAAGCCTCCTATATTTCCCTGGGGTTTTTTGACTCTTTTTGTATGGTTTTTTTTTTTAATACTGTGTCTTAGTGTGAGGTGTGAAGTTACTGTCACCATTGGTAAATGGCAGAGTTGCCAGATGGATCTAGTCTTTGATATTCCCAGTACCACCTCATCACTGGCTCATTACTGGACACTTGTTCTAGTGTATTAATGCTGTCAGAATTCTTTGTTTTAAAATAGAAACACCGACTGTTGCATACAACCTGCAGCAAAAAACACCTGAACTCTACCTATAATGAAACTTGAAGCATAGTTGACTCTAAACTACCACCACTGTCATTTCTGAAAACACTGACCTGTTTAGTGTCAGGTGGCTGTGGTAGAACGGAATAATAGAAAGGTGTTTTGAAGGAAAATGTGTTCCATCAGAAAGGCTTAAGAGCAATATGCCAAGCCACAGCTTGAGGGCAATTTTTGCTGCCAGTTCTTACTACTTCCAATATTAACAATTGATTTGGGGGGTGGGGGCGGGGAGGGGAGTGCAGCAGTTAAATGTGTTGCTCCACACAAAACAGTAATCTTCATAAAACTGTCACATTCTTTGTATTTGCCATTCATGTCCAGCATTAGCAAAAAGTGATGCTAATCTTTGGAAAGTTGAAGAGACATTAAATTCCTTCCTCTTTAATAATTTATACCAGGGTCTCAAAAGATCTGCAAAGAACTTGAAAGCAGAGTTGCTTTTCAATATTTAAAATGTTATGAATATTCATCTTTCACTTTGACTCCCATCCACCACAAATGCAAAGGACAACTGTTCAAAATGTTTTCCATGCTGGATCTAGTTAAATGGTTCTCTTCTCCCATATGATTTGTCAACTCTGCAGATACTACTCAGGCCCCTGTTTGTTTCATATCCATACATAAAGCACCCTGTTGAAACTAAATCCTATTCATTACAGCCTGATTTTTGGATTAAGAGTTTCCTGAAAAAAATATGCTATATTTTAGACCATTTTCTGCATTGCTGTTAATCCCTCAGTGCTCCATAAACTGCCATAGGCAAGGACACCTTCCACTAGACCAGGTTACTCAAAGTCCCATCCACCCTGGCACTGAACACTTCCAGGGATGGGGCATCCACAACTTCTTTGCACAACTTGTGCCAGTTCCTCACCACCCTGAGAGCAAAAAATTTCTTCCTAACATCTAATTGAAATCTCTTGTCTTTTAGTTTAAAACTATTGCCCCTTGTCCTATCACTATCTGCCCATGTAAAAAGTCCCTCTTCCTCTTTTTAATAAGCCACCTTCAAGTACTGGAAGATCACAATGGGATCTCCCCATAGTCTTCTCTTCTCCAGGCTGATCAACCCCAGTTTTCTCAGCCCGCCTTCACAGGATGTGTCCCAGACCTCTGAGCATCTTCGTGGCCTCCTCTGGAGCTGCTCTAATACGTCCATGTCTTTCCTGTGCTGAGGACCCCAGACCTGGATACAGTACTTCAGGCGGAGTCTCACCAGGGCAGAGCAGAGGGGGAGAATCACCTCCCTCAACCTGCTTTTGATGCAGCCCAGGACGCCAGTGGCCTTCTGGGCTGTCAGCGCACACTGATGGGTCATGGCCACATTTTCATCCACAAGAACCCCCAAGTCCCTCTCGTCAGGGCTGCTCTCAATGACATCTCTCAGTCTGGGTCATGTCTGGGACTGCCCCAACCCAGGTGCAGCACCTTGCACCTGGCCTTGCTGAACCTCATGAGGTTCCTGTGGGCCCACTTCTCAAGTCTGTCCAGGCACCCCTGGATGGCATCCCTTACTCCTCTTGTGTCAGCTGCACCGCTCAGCTTTGTGTCATCTGTAAACTTGCTGAAGGTGCACTGGATCTCATTGTCTGTGTCACTGATAAAGATGTTGAAGAGCATCAATCCTGAAACAAAGCCCTGAGGGACACCTCTTGTCACTGGCCTCCACCTGGGCATTGAGCCATAGACCACAGCTCTCTGTCTGTGTCCATCCAGCCAATTCCTTACGCATCATATAGTCCATGTCTCAAATCCATGTCTCTCCAATTTGGACAGAAGGATGTCACGTTCTTCACCATCCATGAAGAACATTTACATGTTTCTTGTGAGATGTGACTTTGCAGGAAAAGAAAGGGCCATCCCAGAAAAATTTATAGCTTTTCCACTGAAAGACTTGGAATCAGAACGCTCATTTTAAAACAAAAAACCAAGCCCAAACCCACGCCTTACCAACAGTACAGTCATTTGTTTGTTTCTAAATAAGCTTTGTTACCCCATATACTCCCACTGATGAATTAAGCTGTCTGGTAGGAGGTTTCTTATGCTCCACATCATCTGGTGGGTAGTGTATACCCAGCAGCAATGTTTTATAACATTCAGAAAACATGAAACATTGCCATTTGTAGTATGAATACATGAGGGTATTCTCATTATATAAATAGGAAACCTGTTAAACTCTCACCAAGCTGAAGAATATTTTCTTTCCAATATATTGTTTGTTTCCTTTGGGAAATACTGTCTTAATAAAAAAGCACCTTCATAGAGGCTGTAATGGGTTGTTTAAAAACAAGAAAATGAAAAACCCACACACAAGTCCTAAGAGAAAAGACATGAAGGGAATTAAATATTTGTGCTGTCAAAGCATTAAAAACAAAAATACAAAATGTGCTATATTTAAATTAACTTTAATAAGAAGTACAAAAAGATAATGTTAAGCAATATTTTGCATGTGGTTAATAAATATTCTTCAACAGCAAGCAGTGACACATTCAAACATAAATCCAGTTATTTCTTTTACATTTTAGAAAAGTAACAATTTTCCCAGTTAAAACAAGGTCACAAATTACAGAATATTATCATCCTCTTTAATTATTTATAACTATGAAACCTACTAAATAAGTAAACTGTCACCCAGAAGATTTTATGACATTGATGTTCAAGGTTAAGTATACTTACATTTATCATGCAGTTTCTTACTGTGCATACTTGATTGGTGTTTAATTTTAAAATTATTGGTTTCATTCTTCCCATTCCCTTATTTCTTTTTAATATACTGGGAGTGCCTATTTTCCAAGTCCTATACATTTTCACACCTAAGTGACTCACTAAAGTAGATTTGTCATACAATGCATAAATGTTTTCTGACTTCAGCTCAGCTGAGAAATTGCAAACCATGTATAAATCAGAGCCCACTTTATTTTTACTATTTTTTTTAAATCAAGTATAACAACACTTAGCGTAATCACTTCCATTAAAATTAAAGTGCCTTCAAGTGTTTCCTAATAAAGGGAATATTTGGAGGGGAGAGGGTGAAGGGGTGCAGTTCAGGAACTGATTTTTTAACAGTTTATAGATACGGTGCATATGTATTCTAATAGATGTGAAATACTACATTGCATTCCGTGCTATTGCTAAGCTATAGTAGCCTATAAACTGATAAATTCAGCCAAAATGAACATCTAATAAAGAATATCAAAAGCAGTTGATCAAAGTAATATCTTGTTCCATTCGCTATTTGCATCCATCCTCAATGGCATAGTTTGATGGATAAAGTATTGGAAAAAAAATATAACACTTCAACCTGTTGAAGCTCACCTCTTTTAATACCAGATGAATGAAAGCACTCATTGCAATCATTAAAAACCTTGAATGCATAAGGACACACTCCAGAACACCTTATCGAGTGAAGTATTCACAACATTATGTAAAGAATTAAAATTTGAAAGCAAAATAGAACTTTTAAATTATCCAACAATAAAAATATAATCCTATATATTTATGTAGACTCCAACTCCAACTAGAGGAAGAGTATACATCATCTTGCATATTTTAAAATATCCTCCAAATTCCTTTTTGTTAGTATTATCACCTCATCTTAACTTACAGCACTTTCACAATATGCTTAAAGGGCATTAATAAATACCAAGAATAAAACAGACATAAAGTCCTGTATTTCAGTATGGTTGACACTTCTTTTAAGGGCTTATTTTCATGGATTAAAGAACTGACAACCCATATCCAAAGCAGAGCCCAGGTGTATTGTTAGGTGTACTCCTCTTCTGTAAAAGTTCTTAGCGACTTCATTGAAAGAGATGAATATGATGAGGGTGTGGATCAGTTTTATTTTAAATTCAGTGCAAATTTTGCCTTGTTCTCCATCAGAGATGTCAAGCCCTCAAAGTTTATCCTCTTCCAGTAAGATATAATCACAGACTCCAAAAACACGAGTTAAAAGATTCACCTAGAAAGATCTGAATCTAGAAAATTAAGTGGTTTAAAGTAGAGGTAAAAAAAAACATTTTATGTGATTAACATATGCCATACATTGAAACAAAGTTTTGAGCCTTTAATTTCTACTACTAAAGACCTAAAGTCCCTCACTGATTCTCAAATGGCTGTAATTAATAATTGGATTTAGAAAATAATTAAAAGTTCTAGTTGTTAGGGAGTTTGGGTCATATAGAGAAATGAGGCAGAGGAGGTTTCCCTGACTAAAAAGAAAAAAAATTGAGATATTAAAGGGATGTAACTTGAAGTTATACTGCACACTAAGAGCATTCTAGCAGGAGATTCACTGTTGCTGGGATGAGATGGAAGGAATCCTAGCACTGCTTTATAAAGGACAATTCCCTTTACTCAAGGCTGAAGTATGAGCTGACTTTCACATAAATTCACATAATTATTTTAGCATTTCAATGTGTGTAAGACAAAAACTTTACATGTGACATGAAATTATACCACACTATTTAGATATGTTTAGACATTTGTACAATTTTCATATTCTGTGTTTTTTAAATGAAGCTATTTAACTTACTGGGTTTATTTTAAAATGTTTTCCTCCTCTACTTTAAAACTCATTGCAAGCCTTTATAAATTTTAGCATTATGTGTCTACACATAATCGGGCATAGATGATGATAGCTTCATATCCACACTGAAATAATCTTTCATGCAAATTTGTTAGGAATGGAAATGTTCAGCAGCATAGACTTCATCTATTTTGTGAGGGCCAAGGCAAAACTTGTGCACTACTGAGCTTCCAGAATAGGAATGAGAGGTATGGAGGATGAATGCTGACTCTCTGTGCTTAAGTGAAAGCCATGCTTCTTAAGAAAACAAAGTGTAGAATTAACAAAATTCTACTTAATTTCTGAAGCTTCTTTTCTCCCTCCACCCAAGATGTCCCAAACAGCATGAGACACACAGAATTGCATGGTCTGTTTTCACAAAGCAGTCAGCAGAGGCCTCTCACTTTGAAAGGCACAGCTCATGTCCCTCCAGTTCAGCAGAATTATACAAGTATTTCCTGTTTATGTGCTGTAGAAGTTACTGTCCCACAACTCACATGTGGCAATGAAGGCTCAGAACTGATGCTGATGCTGAAACAAAAATACACATTACCTCCCTCAGTGACTTCTTCCTCAGTTATCTCACATTCCACTGCCATGGTAACAAAGCCATTTGTGTCTTCTCTTTTCTCCTTTCCTCCCCCATACACCCCTACCTCCTCCCTGCTGCTTCTGGTTGATTTCATGCAGACAGTTTTTGGTCACTTTTGAAAAGTCTCACCACTCTGTATGTCATCTGTAATCACTGGGAAGGGAAGGCGATTCAGTAAGGCTCCTGTTTGGTGTCTAGATGCTCTTCCCTGTGACTATATGGGGAAATTGGCTCCTTAATTTAGAACAATGTTCAGTGGTATGAGTAGTCTCTCAAACTAAAGCTCATATCTCAGAACACCTACCATAATATTTTCTTAAAGGATGCTCAACAATGCAGCATTTACAAGTTGAATTAGCCCAGATATGGTAGGTGAAGGTAATTTAACTGGCCACAGCATAATTGAGAAGTTTCAACACCAGTCTTCTGTCACAATGTCTCCAGCAGACAACCCTGGCTGATAAACTGTGCTGATCTCTAGTTTTCATGCTGATTTATAAATTACTGTTAAATTAACTGACACATGCATCTAGAAGTACGTGCCCCAGAACTACACTGGAAGCCTATTTCATAAACCTCATTTAGAATTACTGTAATTCCAATCTAACTTTACCAGGGTTTTATCTCTGTATTTATTTTATTAATTTCTTAAGTCATAAAATATGACACACTGACCCAAGAATAATGGGAGAAGTAAGTTAGATTAATATGTCAACCAAAAAATTCACTGGCAGATTCCATGTGCAAGTCTTTGATAGAGAAGTGACTTGCATTTTCTCACTCATTCTCCCCACTTTAAATATTTAAGACCTGCAAGTTTTACTCAAATTATATGACACGTCTAGATATTTGGCATATAAATTTGTGATATTAGCTTTAAAATCCCAGACACAGATTTTATACTAAATGAAATGACACAGATTGATTCTAAATGAAAATAAGGCCTAACTCTTGTATTCTGGTATTCCTTGCACGATGCTCTCATTCACTTAAATCTTTACATTTATATTCACCTATCCATTGGTAGTCCTACAAATTTGGAACTTATGCGTACTCAGTTGGGCCACTGTAAACGTTTCAGCAGTGAAACAGTAAAGCATACTCCTTCTTCCCATAGAAGGAGTTTGCTTTAATGGAGACCAACTAACTAAATTTTCTGGTGCATGCCCATTTAAAAGCCTTGCTGATGCCCACAATAACTGCATGTAAATATTTTAAATGTTTTTTTTTTCACTGAGTTTATATAGTATGCCTACTTTTCTATATAAGTGGGCAATAAATGTAACTTTAGCATGTGATAAACACTTGTTTTTTCTACCGGCTCAAGCAAGTGTAGAGAAAAGGGTCAGTGAGTGAAAAAATAGTTGTACCCAATAGAAGCGGTAGCAGCAGGGCTGACTAAAATGAGACAGCATCGGGCTTCTTGTGCAAACTGAAGATATGCTTTTTGCATGCAGCTCTGAGTTACCCAGATGTTATTTTCCAGAGAAGTCTTGTTGGAAAGGACTTTACTGTTAAAAACCTTTGAGGAGGTCCCATTCTTGGATAAGGATGCAAAATCCTTCCTTATCAGGTAATTTGACATGACTGAGCACACTCATATTTGGCATGGGGAGAGTTCTGACTATACAGTGTTGTGCATGGAGAAATACACAACAGTTTCAGCACTGTGAAGGGTTTGAGTACCTGGGATGTAGCCAAGGGTGAAACACAAACCTCTGTTTCTCATACCCCAGTCCGCTGAGGTTTGGAGAGTCCCTAGATCTTGCTGATGTGAACATAAGGTAAGAACTCTCACTACGTCACACGCAGGAGACCTCAGCCACAGAAAACATAATCGAGCTATTCAAGAGCATTTTAGCAGGGGCCTCCATTAAACTATACAGTCAGAGCCCTTTTCCAAAAACAGAGTTAAAAGTGAAGGGATTTTTCTACAGTCCTAATATTTACAATTATTTGTACATATGTACATATTTATATATTTATTCATACCTGGACAATGTGATGTTGAAGGGAAAATTTATAATTTACAAATGAAACATTTTAAAAATGTATGCTTATACCATGAAAAAACCCTTTTTTTTATTGCTTGCCTTCTAGCCTTTTGTTCATAATCACACTATTGCACACATCTCCATGTTACATGGAAGATCTACATTTATATATAAATATATATGAAAATAAGGATATTTTTATTTTAATGTTCTGAGTAAAGTGCTCATTTTTAAGCTACTGTTGATGAGAAAGGTTTAGTCTGACAGTTTAATTAGAGGAAATTCAAGGGATACACACCTTGTCCATGCTTCTCCCTTTCTTTTATAACCTACTAAATGTCTTTATTTTACTGATGTCAACTCTGTCTTAACTATTAATTCTATTTATAATATGCATTTGTGACCTTGGCATCTATACTGTCACACAAAGTACAAAACAGAATCACATCAAAAGCAAAGAAAAAGCAAGAAAATAAAACAGCAAAAGAAAGCAGTGTTTCTCTTCGTTGTTTTTAGCACATTTCCATCTCTTAAGATACTCTTTTATTTGATTTTAGAAATATTTGTACAACTTTTTTTCAACTTTGAACATATCTATTTTATGCACTATACTCAAGTTACTGTACAAAACTGCAATAAATGACACTATACGACTACATATGTCTCTACTAGAAGACATCATCATAAAGGTGTATCTTTTTTAAAGGTCAACTAATAACTGCTAATGTATGTGTGAATCAAAATATTTTTGATTGGCCAAGTATAATAAAATCTAAATACAGTACACAATTATTATTTATGTTATGATTTACCAGGCCTTTAGGGGCATAAAGAATCTTTGCAAAGGCTCAGATGAAAAACAATTTTACTGATAATATTAAATGTTCTTATAAAATTGCCAATGGCAGATCCAATTTTGTTATATTTGTGTATATGAAATACAGTTGATGCCTACTGATGATGCATGACCTTTTATTAAAAAAATAACATTCAAATCTTAGCAAAATCATTTCTAGTATACAAAGTTGTTGTAAAGTTATGTCAGCGAAATGTAAAGTTGCAATTTACAAAAGCAGCAGTAAATTTCATTATATGGACAATTTCCTGAACTTAAATCATGGTTCTTGTTTCCCTTGAAAACAGTGCTTCCTGGGACAAATACAGGTAAATATTTTAATGGCAGACTTTAGGAAAACATTAAGCAAAGTAAAAGTATATTATATCACTGATAAACTTAACCCTGGAAAATTTCTGAGTGCTTTTATAACCTGAAAATAATCCAATTAAGAACAAAATCAAAAATAAAAATAAAATAAAAAATCCAGCTTTGCTGAACCAGACAACCCAGCTTAGTAATATCAAATAAATAAAACAGTGAAAAGAACAAGTATCTCACTAGCAGAAGTTGGTTGATACTGAATTTGATTAACCCTTTTCCCTGAAATCAATTGGATGAATTTATTAAAAACTTCAAAGAGGACAGAAGTAAGAAACTTGTGGCTTTTGCCATATAGTAGTGTTTACTACCTCTTCAATCTAACTAGTATCCAGAATGTTTGTGAAGAGCAGAACTGTACGACCTCCGTACTCTGTTATGTACATGGGTACTGCTATTGTATGAAACAATTACACCTTTTTAAAAAAATCACTTTTTTAAATGACAGTTTCTTTCACTAAAGTAGAATTAGTTACTTTATAGAAAAATATTTTAACTTTAAATTAAAAAAATACTGTTCCTAAATAATTACGTAGGATCACATCTTCATTTCATTGTACGGAGAGAATATAATTCTGTATATTTGAATCCTAGTTTAACAGAAGTCCCCTGGGTTTAACTTTTAAAGAGCTGGCTGTATTTGCCATGGGTGCTATCTGTTTACAGACCCATGAATTAACCCTGTGTCCCTCCTTTGGAGACACACAGACAAGACATTTATATACACACTGTACATAATGGTTCACAGATTAGCAGTTATTAGTCGGACTGTACATAGCGAACAACCTATCTGATTAGAATGATGCCTGAAGTCCTCAGTGCAAGTCAGCTTTTAGGTTGATGGTGCAAAGCCAAGTAAGACAGGCTCCCTGTTTAAATACGTAGCCCAATACACTAAATTAAAAGTACCAAATAAGACTGGAAACACTATTCTAGACATTCTGTCAATTTTGCTAACACTGTTGAATGTCTTCTTTGCTTCTTGTGGCTTCGCTTCTGGTTTTGCCTTGTTGGGTTCTGCAGTTGTAGCACTCTTGGAGATGGTTGGGAGCACTGAGTCCTTGGTAATATTTGGAGCATAGTTGGCAACAGCCACTGCATAGGCATTGTTTTTCTTAATGACAGATGCTTTTTCTTTTTTCTAGTGGAAGACAGCAGGAAGTTAAATATTTCATGTGTATTTGCCAGAATAGACTTAATAAAACATAATTTCAAAAGTAAAAGAAACAAGTGAGCATATTAAAATAAATACCATACTGAAAAATTCAGATATCAAGGAAGACATTTCCAGTCTATCCAAAAAGAAGTTTGAGGTGACATAAGATTGCTCTTGCACCATCAAATGCCCTCCTGAAGTTATGTTTAGACGTCTCTGTTACTGTGATTGTAAGCATAACTGGAAAAGAGTTCGTCTTTCTGTAGTGGCTTTGCATCTGTCTCCTTACAACAGAATTGCAAGGTCTTTACAATGTTTTCTGTGAAGATTACTCGTCATTGTAGTAAAATTAAAATTAGGCCACCTTTCTCACATAAAACTAGCATCACTATTATTTGGACATGTCATAACATACCACCAATAAATAAATGAATTTCAGTTAAGGGTATTTATTTTTTGGAGACTCTGGAGAAATGTGTTTACATGTATATATACACAGACACACATACAGAGAGGTCAGGAAGAGATTGCAGTTAAGTGAAAGAAGGACTCCAGACCGATAGTTGTAGAACTGAGCTGAGGTTTAGCCCTAGAACTATTTCTGTTTTTCATAAATTATTGTTTAAAAAAATGCATAACCATGATGAAAACAGGAATAAGAACCTAAAAAACCGCAGAAGAAGAGTGGGATGGAATTAAAATAATTTAATGATGCTCAGAAAAAGGCAGTTTAAGTCCTGCACCTGGGGAGGAATAAGGTATGCACCAGTGCAGGTTGATGCTAATGGGCTGGAAAGCAGCTTTGTAGAAAAAGCCCAGGGGTCAGGGTGGCCACCAAGTTGAACACAAGCCAGCAATGAGCCCTCATAGAAACAAAAGCCAACAGCCTCCTGGGCTGCATTACAGAGTGTTCCCAGCCAACCAAGGGAAGTGATCATTCTCCTCGATTCAGCTCTGCTGAGGCACATCTGGAGTGCTGGATCCAGTTCTGCGCTTCCCAGTTCAAGAGAGCCAGGGACATAATGAAACTAGTCTAGTGAAGGACCACAGAGATTATTTAAGCCTGAAGCATCTGAAATATAAAAGGCCAAGATAGCTGGGGCTGGTCAGCCTAGAAAAGAGAAGGCTCATGGAGAATCTTATCAATGCATATAAATATCTGATGGGAGAAAGTAAAGAAGATTAGGCTTTTCCCAGTGAAATCCAGTGGAAGGACAAGAGGCAATGAGCACAAAATGAAATACAGAATATTCCACTTAAATATAAAAAACCTTCCAAATACAGAATATTCCACTTAAATATAAAAAACCTTCCAACTTTTACTGTGAGCATGACCTAGCACTGGCACAGGTTACATAGAGAGGTTGTGGAATCTTCATCTTTGAAGATATTAAAAAAAAATCTCGACAATGACTCTGAGCACCCATCTCTAGCTGACCTTGATTGCACTAGGGGAGATAAATTTGATGATCTCCAGAGATCAATTCCAACTTCACCAATTCTGTGTTGTTATGGGATTGTGTATGCTTTCAAAGGGATAAAGTTCAACCAGGGGCAGTTCAATGGAGAGTCCATGTGTACACATGGACACAGAGATGTTAGGGAATGAATACAGGCTTGGGATTTTAGACCTCTACATAGGTTCAGAGTCTAGCTCTGCAATAAGACTATAATGCTATAAATTGATCCAGTGCTTTGCAGCAATCTCTGACTAAGGAATTTCTAATAATCTACAGGAAAGAATGGAAGGCAGTTTCTCAGGAAGCAATTTATATTATTTAAATATATATAAATAAAACATATATCATTTATATATAAAATATAATACGATAATATAATGTAATTTAAAATATATGTATGTAATTTAGAGACAAGCAAATAATTAGATTTAGTCAGTCTCTTCCACAAAATACAGAATAAAGCAGATGAAGAAATAGTTAACTTCTGGATCATATAAGAAATCATCAGCTGTTGTATTGGTTTGTTTTGATTTTTCATCTAATGGAAGTGACACAAGTAAGAGAATTCTTGTGACATTTCTCATACAGGTGCATTTCAATTTTTTACTTCCACTGGGAGGCATCTACTCCATTTGCAATTTTGGTTTTAAATTACATCCAATTTGATATTTATCTGGGTCATCTAAAAATCTTGGTAAGATCTTCATGGTTAGATGTTGTGCCCAAAATACCTTGTCTTAGGAGATGGTGTCACATAAAAAAGAGAATCTGGGGATCAGCTGGGAATTCAGCATTGTTCCTTATTGACTGGAGTGTGAAAAATAGTTGATATGTAGCTTGTTCCTGCACCTGCTTTCCTGTGAGACAAATTCCATGTCAACAGCACTTAGACAAGAATTTGTATATAATGTGAATACAGATGACTGTCACTGAGGAAACATATTTCATTTTAATTGGTGAAGAGTAAGCCTGGCTTCAGGTGTACAGATGCATTCAGCAAAAAAAAGAGCAAATTACCAAATCAAATTATGAGAGGAACACTTTAATTCATCTATAAGTCCTTCCTTTCAAACACAATTAGTGTTTTTTAAAGGTATCTGTAATACCAATAATGAGACCTGCATAATAAAGCTGAACCATATTTTTGTATGAAAAACTATGACTATATTAAAAGCCTAGTGTTTTGTTAAGTCAGTTTGAAGAAAGTAGAGAACTGGACACGTGAATGGTATGTAAATCTTAGAATGTAATGGATTACACTGTAATGGATATTGTCACTCCTAGGGAAGGAATACTGCCTAGCTGTTAAACAGTTGCCACTACTAAGATCATAAGACAACACTGTTGTACAACTTTAAAGGAATAACCAAAGGATGATCAGACAGTTTATAAGGGCTCCCTACATTATTACAATGCCAGGGCAATGTGCCAGTCTGAAAAGATTCACTCATGACATCATGATAAACTTGCAGTGATTTGGTATCTACCTCTAGCAGGAGGTAACAGATCCTGAAGTTATGGATAGTTCATGCCCTTCCAGAAGTCACAGGGAATTATGAAGAATGTACATTTCCTCTAATTCTTCTTTTACTATTAACTGAACATTTTGTTTCTTTATGCATTCAAAATGATGAGAAATCAGTTAATGAAATCTGCTTCACATTTACTATAATCATTTAGGAAGCAAATAAAATTCTATCCTATTTTAGGAAGAATCACCGAAATCTATGTACTTGTCAGAAGAAACCTGTTTTCATTGGTAAAGCAAGGACTGGGATAGGACAAAATGATATCATATATTAAGTCAGTCAAAATGAGTGAGCTTTAATATTTTTTCTGTGTTATTCCAATTCTAAACTGCAAATACACAAATTTAGGTGTATCACAAGGTCATTCTGTTCATGAAATGAGAAATCTTATCAGGTTAAAACTTCTTCATGCTATCATGGCTACAACCACTATAAAGACCAGAAAATTAAGGCGTGACTGTGTTTCTGTGTACACAAAGCATCAGTTCATCATAGGCAAAGAATTTTGTACATTTGCTACCTGAAGTAGTTTTAAAATTAATGTTTAGCTATCATTAGGGATAGGTTTCAGAATACTGGAAATGTTCAGAAGCTCTAGATTTTGTTACTCATAGTCCTTACATATATGGACATTAATTTGTTTTCCTAAACCTTACATACCATGAAAATTAATATACATTATATATTTCTGTATTTTTTTCTTATTTCCAACTCAGTTGAATTAAAAAATTTTAAGAAGTGATCAACGGATATAATCTGGATTAAATTTTATGAATAACCAGATAACAGTTGTATCTGGGGAGTCAAAAAACAAGACAAGACAGTTCCCAGAAAAAAAAAAAATCTTGATAACTAAATCTGGATTAGTGAGACCAAATGAGATTAGCTACATAAGGGCAGATATATTTCTGTTCAGGACAGAAAATACATCTACATTCTTTTGATTTAAAGCATCATTTTAATTTTTTTTTATATAGCAAAATATCAAAACAATATATTAGAGCTGGTTTAGGTAACTGCCTAGAAATAGGACTATTTCCTTAGGACTTACCTTATCATTCACTACACTTTTTCCATCCCAGGCCCATCCTCGTTTTGTGAAATAATTTACAGTTGCAAATTCAATTAATGCAGAGAATACAAACGCATAACAAACAGCAATAAACCAATCCATAGCTGTTGCATATGCTACTTTGGGGAGTGAATTTCGAGCACTGATGCTTAGTGTTGTCATTGTCAACACAGTTGTTACTCCTGCAAGGGGACACAAAAACAGAACATCAACAATTTTACTTGGATTTTGAATGTTAGCAAAAAAAACCCAAAAAATATTATGGTATGTTTTTGAAACACAATTCAATTTTTTTATCTAAGTTGGTGAAAAACATTGCTACAATTATATTAAAGGTTGCATCTGGATTTTCCTTTGAAGTAATTTCAGTTCAATTTCTTGTCTAAAGTTCCCTTTTTTAATGAGCTGATGATCATACTTACAGAAAATATTTTTTTTTAACCTATCAGGGCAGGTAAGGAACAAAATTAACAATTCTTAATGGATTCATGATATTTAGCAATATTAGAGTAATAATGATTAATATGTCAATATTTGGTAGCTGGCTTCTCTGCAATGGCTGCAGGTCTGGCGTCCATATTTACTGAAATTGCCACACAAATACACTTTTGTTATGAGAATTTTTTTTTTTTTTACTGTAGCTGTCTTACTAACCATTCAGTGACACAGCTGAAGACATAAACGGGGTAAGTTTTCATTCAGGTAACATGGATTGTTTTCTAGAACAGCACTGATTTGAAATGACAGCTTATTATAACTGTATTATGTGTCAGAAAACAAGAGTTGGTGATCCAGGAAGACTGTTCATTCACTGTGGCAGCTACTAAAAGAACTTTGCAGTACTTTTTACATAATGAGGACCCAGTAAAAAAAAAAATCCCTCCCAAAAGAATCAGAAAAGAAGATACATGGGAGGAAAGGAAGAGAAGAACATTTTTCTGAATCAGATTTAGCAAGCAGAAACCCACAGCCATGAACACAGTCTCCATTCCTTAAGTAAATCAGTTCTCCCACCTCAGGCTGAATCACACTTAGACAAACTAAACTATTCCCTTTGTGGCACACCATTAAGTACGTCTCCAGAATTAAAAGTGACACAAAGTGATATACTTAGCACTGATCAGCAAACCTACACTTCACTATGACAGGCAAAGGAGATGCCATGGCAGAAATATTAGAAACAGAAGATCACAGCTTCAACAAATACACACTCATAAAATTGTTGTAGGAGGCTTCCCAAGAGAAAGCAAAGTCACTTTCCCTAAGCCAGATCTTCTGCTGTCAGTAATCTGTCATCTGAGTTCTGGAGGATCGACATAGCTCTGATTTTTTTTCTGCTACAAGACAAGAAGCAATTTTAACCACTGTGTGACAGGGAAGAGAGGCAGCAATTACATCTACTGAGACCTCCTCAAGCTTCACAAATTTTCATTCCTCCAGTAAAGAATCTCCATCTCTGAAGGTGCTACAAAGGGTGACAAAGCAAAGCTAAGTGGACTCAGCCTCAGTGCTTTCAAAGGTCTGTGCAGCACGGAAAACAAGGCATGGAAGCATCCTGCTGAGTCACACAGTATTGAGACTTCTCAGCAAACATAGATCTCTAATTGCTGTTTTTCAGCCTCCATAAATTAAAGAAGTGGATTTGGCCTGGAATCAGCCATGACACTGTTGGAATCTACTAGCCTATACACTGAAAAGGAAGCAGCTATCAACAGTACCTGATGAAAATGTGTAGACAAAATATATTTTGTAAAGAACTTAGTCTCTCCTAACACTTTCACAACATATGGCTTAATTATTTTCAGCACCTCAAAGAAAAGACAGCCTATCTCACATTTAAAATTATCACATGTAAATTTTAACACTGGTCCTGAGCTGCAGATAAATCATTATAGTTATACAGAAGTATCAGTAAAGTGAATGTTTCTCAGATATAAGGTGACCTTATCCACATGTAAATATATACAGTTGCTAAGGTACTGTTCTGTTTAAGTCCCACTTTATAAAACTAATTAATCTTCTGGAAACCCCATTGACTTCTTCAGAAATCTGATTTAAGATTTACTGCTGACCTTTCCTAGTATCAGTTAAAACATAGTGAATTTATACCTTGCATCTTGCTACCACTTGACAATTTCTCTAAAAAGTTCGGCAAGTTACATCACTTTGTGACCCAAATGCTAATCAAGCAGCATGCTGTCAGACCATTGCCAATTAGCTTTCATTTATTCCTTCACTCTATAAATTCAGTGATGTTCAAGCTACCACAGTCATTTAACCTGAACTGAATGGGAAAAAATTGGACAGAAAATTTAATCTGTAATACCTGTCAGTTTAGGATTCTCTAGTCCTTTTATATTGCTATTATTCTTCAGAGAAAAGACAGACAATTTTGCACATTATAATTAATTAGAAAAATCAGTATTATCAAGTTTTCTTTATGAAAAAGGACTGAATAGAAATAACCTACCTCCTTGCCACTGCTAAACCTGAGAGGACTGAAAAGTTATTAATGTGGAAGAACACGGTCAACTTGTAAAAGAAAACTCATTTACTTCACAAAGATTTAACTTAAAACTCCACAAAACCCCTACACTGACCAGATCAAAACCATTCTTCATTACTTATCTAATTCATAACACTAGTGAACTAAAATTGGTATAAAAAATGAGTAGATTGTAACCCCTATAATGAAGTAGTCAAAAAAAAAATATTTAAAATGCTATGTAAAGACTGCATGATATCTCACTATGATGTAGAAAAAAACACAGTTTACATACAGGTCAAGAACTATCTTCTGTAGCCCAGCACCCAGCAGATGTGGTAATTGAATTGATGCCAGAAGAAATGATCAGGTATTATTTTTTAAGGGACCATGAGCGGTCACCAGTTTGTCTTTGAAAGAGATCCACAAAATAAACCATGGACATTTCCTTTCTCCAAAGAAGACCAAGCATGACATGTTTAGTTGACAGTAAACATCCTTACAAGCTTTGTTCTCAGCAGTGCATGGCTATAAAGCTGAATATCTTCTATCACTACGAGTTTATCCATTCAAGCCAAGACTGAAGCTATTCGATTGCCTGAGGTTTTTTTTTTTTATGGTGCTGCTTTTGAAACGGCATTTGCTTACTGGAGAGAGAAAATCCATCTCCAGAGCTGCAAATTCAACACTTTTCACTGGCACTAAACTTATATCTCTGGAAAACAACAGCTCTGATATGCTTATAACAGTGGAAGAGGTAACCTGAAAAACTAGAAATGTCTAACTAAAAGCATAGGGTGGAAATTGGAGGAGCTAGCACATATATCTTAAAGTTAAAATCTGTAATGATGACTAGTTAGTTTATGCTCACATTTGTGTGCAAAAGTCAGGCTACTCCTTGACAGGGACAAATTTTTGGACCCTAATTTCACCTCTTGTGTATTGGCTGATTTTTCTAATTTGAAGAGACTTTAGTCAACTAAACATATCCTAGCCTTTTTGTGCTAGAATGTGGACACCTTCTTTGAAAGTGAAAGGCCTAATTAATGAGTTACCAAAGGACACTTCTGTAACAAAGAGGCACTGCAGCTTTGCAAATAATTTGTACAAAATGTTTAAAACGTGCTCTATTTCTTATAATTTCAGGCTACTCCTCCCATTATTCTATTCGTTTATCACAGAAGTTTGTAAAGTCACACATAACGATTGAAGAACACATCACAAAAGGATTGATAAATTACCTTTTTTTTTAATCTAGGAAGTTAATTTCATTGATTAATGAAATTAACTTTTTTTGCCTTTTTTAACAGCAAAAGCAAGTGTGTTTTGGTATTTAGCTATCCCAACCTGGTCCAAAACCCAAATAGACTAATAAATACAAACAACAGCAGAAAGAAAAGATTGTTGACCATTTCAGACATACAGATTACTACTTCATTTTATCACTCCAAGAGCAAATGGTTAGAGCTGTAAACAAAAGCTTAAAAATTCTGGATGCAGCATGATATTAAAGTATTGCACCATAACGTTTGGCTACACACTATGTTGTTTGCTTTTATTTACTCAGTGTGTATGTGTTACTAGAAAATGCAGTACAAAAGGAGTGCACCATGATTTTGCTCGAACACCAGGAGGCAAGTCTGAACAACTATTGAGAGAAAGATTACAGAAAATAGCTCAAGCACTCTGTCTACCCTTTTTACTAAAAGAACAACAAACCATCGTTTTTAAATAGCTTGGGAAGCAAGAATCATAACGTAATCTATTTCTAGAAAAGTTGAATTCAATCAGTCGGGTAAGCTACTTATCCATATGGTGAAGTTGGTACCATGCTGCTTCACTGTATCAATACTGAGCAATGGAACACAATTTCCCATTGAGCAACAGACAAGCTTATTCCCAAAGCCGAATGGCAAGTGCTATTTACCCCAACCCCAGCAAAAGTGGCATGCAATTACACCACCACTGCAATATGAGCTAGTGTCTTCACACATCACTGAGCTGAGGAGAAGTACTAGTTTGTTTACAGCTAGCTCAGTCTCTTACTCAGAGCTAGTTTTCCACTGCCCACTGCCCATCACTATATTATTATATTTACATTTAGCAGAAATTCCCAATTAAGAAATTATAAAGAGAAATGTGAGTGGTAGGATATCTCTAAAGGCACAAAAGATAACCTGCAGCATGTGAAAGGAGAGAAGAATAAAAACAGTTGAGATTTTTTTCAATGAAATGGGAAAAGGTGCTTTGTATATATAGAATTGTTCAAAAGGACGGGTCTCTATTATTCAGTTCCCTTGTAAAAATAACCAGAGAACAAATCTGAACTTTCCTTGGGTTCCTCTTTCTGCAGTGTCACAATTATAAAGTTGCTTTGGGTTTGCGTGGCAAGGTTTTGGTAGTGGGGGGCTACAGCAGTGGCTTCTGTGAGAAGCTGCCAGGAGTTTCCCCCATGTCTGAGAGATCCAACGCCAGACAGCTCCAAGAGGGACCCACCACTGCTGGCCAAGGCCAACAGCAACACTGGCAGTACCTCTGGGATGACATATTTAAGATGGAGAAAAAACAGTATCGAGCAGAAACAACTTCAGCCAGAGAAGACAAGTGAGAATATGCAACAGAAACAGCTCTGCAGACACCCAGGTCAGTGGAAAAGGAGAGGGAGGAGGTGCTCCAGGCACCAGAGGAGAGATCCCCCTGCAGCCTGTGGTAAAAACCACGGTGAAGCAGCTGTGCCCCTGCAGCCCACAGAGAGGTCCACGGTGGAGCAGAGATCGACCTCCAGCCCACAGAGGACCCCATGAAAGAACAGGTGAATGCCTGAAGGAGGCTTTGACACTATGGAAAACTTATGCTGGAGCAGGCTTCCGGCAGGACCTGCGGCTCCACAGGGGACCATGCTGGAGCAATCTGTTCCTGAAGCACTGCACCTCATGGAAAGGACCCACATCAAGAACAAATGAAAACAGACACAGGAACGCAGAGTAACAATAAAATTATCACAGTGAACTGACACAAGAACATAGCTATGTGAATTTAAAATTCTGCATCTTGGACAATATACTAAATAATAAGACTAATTTTTGTTCTTTCCTGCTTCAGTTAACAAAGAATATATACCTAACTACATTTATTTTATCATTTTCATTGACACTCCATGTGAATTGAAACACAGATAACTGTAGCAGTAAGAAAACTAATATCTGATTTTCTGTCACCTGCATCTAATGCTGCTATTCAAATACATGTGATGCTTCCAAATGCTATTACCCATTAAAAATGAAGCAAGAATCCAAGGAGATGCACAAGATTAGTTTTGTTAATATTGTTGACACTAAATGCATAACAATAAACACATTACTAAATGAAACAGATTGTAATCTTGCACTAAATGAAGGCATTATGAACCAGGCTTATTCTCTTTTATTAAGAATGCAATCAGATTTATCTTCTAGAGAAAATACGTTCAAGACTTATTTAATCAACGATGACAAAACTTTCTTCTTCCAGTAATTTAAAGCAAAGTTGAAGCAATATAGCATCAGGCCATAATTCTTTTCGGATAGGGTAGGTCAACAATATTAAATAGATGCCATAAAGAAAAGGGATTAAAGAGCTCAACTATGAAATAAGCCTCATTATACCAATTCCTTAATGTTAACCTATAACTTGAAACTACATTGCAAGAGAATAGAAAGGGAAAAGAAAAGTAACTTCTTTCACCCTTGAAATAATATATGCTACGGGGTGCTTTGAATAACTAGAAGTTTTGTTTCTTTGAAAGGAACAGTATTTCAGTAGTTAGTCCTTAGCTCTCAAGAAGGTCATTGAAATAAATTTCTCATTGATTTTCAAAAATACTTTTTCAAAACCAATAACTTCTGTTTAATTATATTTTAATATTGATATATTTAATATACAATGAAAAGATGGGTATCTAGCAACTGACTACTCCATCTAAAAACTAAAAATTAAGTATGATCAATAAGAGTGTAAAGGAATACCTCCTACAATCTTTATATTCCCTGCTGAATGTAGGTTGTTTTATTAACTTAACTGTAGTGTGGGCTTCT
The DNA here is from genome assembly GCA_013397725.1 of Rhagologus leucostigma. Lineage (NCBI taxonomy): Eukaryota > Metazoa > Chordata > Aves > Passeriformes > Rhagologus > Rhagologus leucostigma. Next base: position 610,545 of record VZTD01002083.1, on the reverse strand, counting down.
TGTGTCACTGGATGGAGTCTACCTGAAAGTATCACCCAGACGAAACCTTCAGTGTACCTGCCCAGCTCTAACTGACAAGAGTAATTCAGTACAGCCAAAAATCAGTAAAGAGCAATACATGAACTTTGTTATGAAACTCTGGCTAACTGCACATTTTTGTAACATATTCAGACAAGAGACCAGAGAGGTATCAGAAATCCCAGTGACAGCTGCTGCCAGTAGGTATGAGAAAGACTGGGAGATCCACCTGAGGCTGTGTATTTAGAGCCCACTGGCAGCTTATGCTGACAATCGCATCTAGAGTGTAAAAGAATATTAAGAAGGAATATTCCTCAAGGAAAATCCAGCCCAACCCAATGAAAGAGGCTAAGCCCGAGGAGCAAATGCCGCATGCTGGGGCTAAGGCTTCTCCATCAGGCAGAGCCTGGATATGTCTTGTTTCCTTGGGTTCAAGGTGCCAGGCTAAGCTGGCCCAGAGGGGACAGAGCCCTGAGTGGCACACAGGGTGCATGTCTGTGTGGCAGGAATAAAATACTAGCATAAAACTGCTATGTCTGCAATAAAACCATCGTGCTTAGTAAACAGATTTCAGGTTTCATGTCACTGAGTGGTGTGATTCTGTTCTTGCGGCCCTCCTACGCACTTCCCTGAAGACATCCTGAAGCAGGACACTTCATTATCCACATTATACTAAACCCCAGGAGACCAAAGCAGCAGGCTGCCATGAAGATACCACTTATTTCTTTAAAAAAAAAAAAAAAAAATTAAAAAAAAAAAATCAATAAGAAGAAAGAGGTGTGCAGGAACAGACACATTTCAGGAAAATTATCCCAGGGCCTTGTTATGGGTGTAGTGCCTTGTTAACAGTGACACAGTAACAGAAAGTGCATTTTAGGAAGAGCAGAGGTGAGACTTCTTTTGGAGAAACTAGTCACACTGTCCTAAATGTATTGGAGTGGGTACAGAAAAGGGCAAAGACACAGATAGAGAAGGATTTGACAGTGTACTTGCAAGGCTGGAAAACAGGAAGGTACACTTTCATAAGCAAAAATGGATAAATTCACAAAAGATTTTGAAGAAAGACAAAAAAAAATCTTCCTGATAGCTGCCTGGAAAACCATGGTAGAATTCTGGTCCCACTGAAACCACTGACCTATTTCATCTGATTTCAATAAGGCTCATATGCAAACCTGCAATTTTCACAGTGCTTTGTGTGGCATTTTCTCTACCAGGAGTGACAGTAAATGCTTTGTTGTGCATCATACTTAATATGCATTTGAGTTTGGCCTATTTTTTGAAGAGTACATGGTGTTTACTGATGACTAATCACACAATTTTATGCAGCATTTCTGATGGCTGATTCCACACAGACTTTAATTTTATTGTGCTGATCTCTTTTTCTTTAAAAGCAAACAAACTAAATGAACTTTATTTTGCAAATAAGACAGACATTTGTTAATTTGCTTAAATAGAGAGCAAAACCTTATTGTAAGAGAAACACCATTATATTGCTCTGCTGAACCTGTTTGCTGCCTCATAGTAATCTCCAATTTGAATTAATGAAAAAGTGCTGCCCAAAACCCTAGAATAGGGTTTCTTTAAAAGAACTGCAGCTTGAAAAGTTTAACACAAATAATTCAACAAATTCAAATTTAATTTGCCTAATTTACAAATAAATTTAGAAATTTGCTTATCTACCAAGTACAAGAATTCTTGGATAATATCAAGGTAAGTAAGATATTTCAGAAAATCATCTAAGTTTACTAAATTTACTTTTAAAATAGAAATATTATAATCTTTTTCTATTCTGTGAATTTTTTGTCCTCTTAAAAAAGTCAAGGATATATGAGGACATATGTACTTGTATGTACTAATTTCCAAAATCTTTGGGATTCTCGGGAGATGTGTAAACTGCAGTTGAAAGCTGTTTGGACTACAAATCATATCACATTCTACAAACACTTTAACTTGAATGAAAAAGCCCTTTACTTCAGAAGTTCTTCCTCGCATCTTCAGCTGTTGCAAACAGAGCCAATGCTACTCAGTATACTCACCAAAGACTGTCCTGGCAGGTACAGATTCTCTGTTCAGCCAGAATGACACTTGAGAGAGAATGACAGTCATGATGCAGGGGAGGTAAGTCTGAATGACAAAATAACCAATTTTTCTCTTCAAGTGAAAATGAGCCGTCATTACTGTATATTCACCTAGGGGCCACAAACAAACAAAATAAAATGAAACGAAAGGTTATCATCTTAAGAATGTCCATTTCTTTGATAAGAGAAAGTTGTACCACAATTTTTGTAATAGAAAGCATCCCACAGAATATAAGAAGGATTTTGAGTACAGCTATATCTTATTCCCACTGCGTTCTATGAAAGGTGAGTGTTAAGGAAGTTCCAGGAATTCTTGTACACACTGAGAAGAACTCCAGCCCTGAAGGCTTCTGCTCATAAGCAACTCTCTGTGTTCACACAACAGCTCTCTGAGAGCTTAATCACAGTTAGAAAGCAGTCATGGGGGTCCATCACAGCCCAGCACATGCAAGAGAACAGTCTAGAGTCTAGTAGAATACTCCAGTGTTTAATGTCAAAAACATGATGGAAGGGAAACATGGTTGAAATCTGTCTGCTTTAGACGAAATCTATCTCATTTACAATATGAAATTTAACAGATATCCCAACCCTGGGTTACAAATATTACGATTCAACATGGAGCTCCAGATAGCATTTAAAAAAATAGTTACTGAGGACAAGTTCACCTCTGCTGTCACCAGTTAATTATAATTTGAAAGAATCAGTAAAGTGCTGTTTTGTGTTACTTGTACAGTACATTGACTATGACTTGTACAGTACATGCCTAATAGATCACATTTTGCAACATTCTTTTTCAGTAGCCTTTAACACCACCTGAAATATAGCCTCCACAGCCAGCAACTGCCTTTTTCTCCAAAATACCTTTTACTAACCTGTACTTGATTTAACTGTCTCTTTTCCAATTGTTTGGCCTAAAAGATCATACTGATTCAGTCTTGAGCCATCTGGTGCCACTTGCACTGAATCTGAAGCATTGTAAGTCCAAATGTATGTCACTTCTGAAGTTGTGTATGCATCTGTGAGAAACAAGGTAAAATATTTCATCAGCAATTTAAATTACGCAGTTTCCATCAAAACTCACAGAATTACAAGAGCTACTTATTTTTCAAATAAAAACTCACCCCAAAGAATTAAAAATGATATGGTAAAAAATATCTTTGGCTGTTTAAAATAGCTTTACTGTAAAGTAAGTGACTATTGCAGCACAGGAACAGGGCACTTACTTGTGATCTTATTAACCACAATTTATTAAACTACAAACATCTCTTCTACACTGTTAAAAGACTGGTCAGAGATTAGATATTATATGTATTGTAAAATTCGTGATAAGGCAGATGAAAAGTATGACAATTTGCAAGATACAGGACACACAACATTTCTGAAAAGTCATTGCTGTGTAGTTCTGACCTTCCATTGTCTCCACTCAACTTCAGGGATGTATCACAAGCATTTTATTATTAGTTGAAATTCAGACTTAAATATGGGAAGCCACCAGTGACAACACCCTGGTACCTTGCCCTGCCTACCCTCTTAAATCTCACTAGCTGCCATTATTTTGGGGGACACACTGACATTAACCAGGATGCTCTCTCAGTACATTCATGATCAAACATACATTTAGCCTGAGGTCTGTCAAAGTAAACTAGTACGAAAGCAAATCAACACTTTATTTTAAAAAGGATTAAAGCCTCTCCAGCAAGTAAGAAAAACAATGAGTATGTCCTGAAAGTTTTTCCAGTCTAATATCCTATTAACAAATGGAGTATGAAAGGAAAAGGGTAAACTACTGATGGAAGAAGTTGTGTGTTCATTTTGACTGACTGAGACAAGTACATTTTAAATCTTACACTATAATTGCAGTGCAATTAAAAAGTAAAGCATCATTACTGCTGGTCTGCAAACATTTTCACTTGAGAAATCTCTAGAGGCTCAGAAAGTAGCTTCTTCATGCAACTAGCCATAAGTTGCATGACTAACAAAATCTAGCAGGTGGGTAGCAAGCAGAGATTTTTAGCACTTCCCATCTATCCTTCCAACTTTCCACTAAAATATCTCTGCTTTAATGCAAACCAGCAGTATGGCAAATTGTTGATTTGTCCCCATTCTCTTCACTGTCAGCTAGACTTTTTGAACAGAATAAAGAAAAGAAATCTGTTAAGCTACAGCTTCTCCCATACATTCAGTTTGGCTTTTCTCTTATAGACATTCATACATGCTGATGATCCTCCTAGCAATGTAAGATTAGCAGTGTATGAAGAGCTGTGATAAATATATACCACTGGCAAACTTGCCTTAGTTAAACCAAAATCCTCAGGATTCCTGCTTATTTTCACCACTATTCATCATTCAGATTCTATCCCAGAACAAAAGCTGAAAAATGCACAGTTGTCTAGAAATGAGTCCTAGGTAAAGAAATAAAATGTGTGTGAAGCCATTCAAAATGAACAGAAATAAGAGTCCCCTGGATGTGCCAACAGGCTGGAGCACAGGTGACTTTGAGGGAAATGAAAGACAGGTTTTTTTAAAATCACATTGCTCACATTTAGAATTCCTCTGATTATTAGAAAATCATAGGCAGGGAATAAAGAACAAGCTGCTAAGAAAAAGCAAACAATCAAGACCAAAAAAAAAGACAAAAAAAGGAAGCCTAATATACCTAGTCATAAGGGTTTCCAACCTAAAAATGCACATGAAGAAAGTAGCCTTTTGGCCTGAATATGAGTTTCATTATTACAGGAGTTTTCAAGTTGTTTTGAGGCTACATATGAGTCTTTTCTTCCTGCAACACCTTATGAATCAAACATGCCTTGCTGGGCACATATATGTAAATATTATCAGTCAGTAGCCAATTTTGGCTAACATCTCTGGTGTTAGTTATTAAGGCTGCATTATGTATTACAAATATAATATCAAGGGTGCAAGAAAAGGCTCCATGATGCACACAGTATTCATTCCAATGATCTTTTATCTCCATAGCTAAGATTTCCCTCAAGCATGGAAACATCATCAGAAGTGCAGACTTGGTTCAATTTGCTGCAAACTCCAAGGAAAAGGGATATTGGAGCACAATGGAGGGAATGCACAGTGCTATGACAAGCATTATCTGGTTAATGATGTCCTTAGTGGCAGCATATCCCCTGTTTTGTATTCTGTGGTTGCTACAATTACTGTAAAATCAGCCAGAATTTATAGGTTTTAACTTGTTTCCTCAAAAAGGCCCCATTTCCTTTCCTGGGCCCAGCAAAGAGTGTAGGCTGCAGCTAAGGAAAAAAAAAAAAACTTTTAGTGTAAAAAATCCAGGAAATAGAAATATAATGAAGAAGAAGAAGAATGGCTGTAATCTAAGAAAGTGAAATAATGCTGCTGTTAAAATAATACCAGTGAGGTCAAATTCCACCCATCTATAACATGCAGATGCACTAAGGAATGAAATTTTTCATCACATAAAGCCATTCTTTATTGCCTTCATTGACTAAGAACATAAAAAATATCATTCAAAATAGAGAGAAACTAAGTTGTTGTGATAAATGAGAAAACCCACTCATTGAAGTCTTTGACCTGCTCTTTGTCAGTACTACGCAGGCTACTTGCATCCAGTCCTGTGTTCATCGGTATGGTTTGCACACTGCAATCAAAGTAGACCAGTGCAGTGTTGATCAGGTGCAGGGTGTTTATTGTTAACTGGAGTCATGAAATGTTTAAAATACACTAGAAGACAACACTGAATAGAGAAAAGAGATTTTGATGTGTCAGGTTATAATTTTTTTTAAAAAGTCCCATCATGTGGTTTACATTTCTCATGTAACAATTTACTGAAATGAAATGATGCTGAGAAATGTTAGCTATTCACTTAGCAAAGGCTGTACTTCACATTACATACTTACAGCTGCCAAATTTCAGTGGGCATGAGTGAGCATCCATGGGGAAGTCTTCCAAGTGCATTGGACATTCAGCTTGGACTGTAAGCCTAAAAGGCAAAAGACCTCTATGCATTTAAGTCATTTAGCAGGACCAAGAAAATCAGTTCCACAGAAATGAACAGAGTTCATGTTGATCTAGTAGATTAAATTGAAATTTTATATTAAACTAACAAGAATTTAAATCAGCTTTTACTTCTTCCATTTTATGTGTTCCTTTGAAAGGCATTTACTTATCATATCAAGAACCTGTAAAAGCTGACCTCAAAATTATGAGCAAAGGCCATTTAAAGAAAAATACAAATTAAGTATTGTCAGGTTGTTAAGAACAATAATTTTATTCTAATAGTATTCTGAGGTACATGTGGGGTAATACAGCTCTTAAAGGCTCACTATAAAAGCATCTAAAATACAATTAACTTGCCAAAGAACTGTACTCCAGTCTTCTGAATTTAATCTTTTTACAGTTTGAATGGAAGATATAGAGAAAAAATATTTGTGTTCTTTCAAAAGATTGCTGCTGCTCATTCTCCATTTTAATTGTGATTACTCTTTATATTTATGTAAAGTGTGACCGTATGTTAACAAAGCACCCACTTTTGCTCATTTTGTGAAAAAACTCCAGCAATATCCCAGTTTCATATATGGGGATTAGTACAATAAAAAATAATTTAAAACAATTTGAAGAAAGCTTTTCATGGACTTCTCCATTATTTTTAATTTAAGAAAAAAAAAAACAAGAAAAAACCCCTATGTTTCTCCTTCTTATCCTGTAAGTCTCCTCCGGGTAGAGGTTTTTTCTCTCATTTTGTATGCCTCTCTTCCTCTTTATTCAGTCTCAAACATCAGTTACATCCTTCTGTACTCCCAGTGGTTCCTAGTCATTGTATTCTCTGCTATTTTCTCCCAGCCTTCCACCAAAAAATATTTCATGTTTCTATTTCTCCATTCCCCAGGAATGTTTTTCTGAATTCAAGGGGCACTGAGAGATAAGAATTAGCAAACAGCTGAAGGCAAAGGGAAGAACTGCATGACTCTCTGATATAAATCACACAATCATTTTATGTAGACATGATAAAAATAGCTGTTTAAAATCTAGGCAAAACAGTTAGAACAGTGTACACATTAATCTCATACCCTGAGAGCCAACATACTTACAAGTAATGAAAACGCTTAGTTAATTATAATTAACCTGACCCAGCTTATACTTCACAACGGTTTCAAACAGTATTTCCTGTATTTATAGTATATGATTATTGTACCTTCTGGAAGAAGAAAATTTCAGTCAGTTTATACAGACAATAGTTCAAACATTGATTTGAACCCCAGCAAAAATAAAACACATGGGGTCTCAATTTACTTCAAGCAAACTTTTCTGAATGTCTCCGACTACTACATCACCCAGCATCATTAGCAGTCTACCCATCAAAGCTCAATACTGTAAGGGTTTCAGAGCTGTGTAGTGAAACTGGGCTTCAGGGATGCTGGCATGGCTGCATGGAAAAAGTACCACAGTACATGCTCACTTTAGAGCTCACATTTTCTATCTTACTTAGGCTGGGGATTTTACGTCTACATTCACAACAACTTCAATTTATTAAATATTCTCCAAGAAAAAGAAAGCAATTAACTCCAGGGCTTCTGGAAATTTGGTTAAAAATTACAAAAAAATTCACATAGGTAACATTATTGCAAAAAGAGTTACTAAAAAAGAAATCAGTCTTATAAAAATGCTGCTTATGTCTATGTATACATGTTTTTTTATATTTTTTCATATTCTATACTCTATTGTCTAAGCAAATTTTAACATTCTACCAGCTAAATATTTATCTAGCTACTAATGATGCACAGGATGAAAAAATTAAAATTCTAAGTAAAATATTGTAATTAGACATAAATAAATAGTAATTATAGAGTAAGACATATTTTCCCTGTAGCTCTTGCTGGAAAGAATCTGAGACCTTATTACCTCTTTATTCTTTCTCTGTTTTTTAACTGCTCCTGATCTTAATAATAAATTTACTTAGAGGCTCATATATTCAGTACAATTGGCTGCAGTAACAGGCAAAACTCCCATACTATTTTAAGCATTCTAAGACAGAGCTGGTAAACTCTATCTGAAGGTCTCAAATAACTTTATTCAGGTGTTCAATATCTTTAATATATTACAAAAATATGAAAACCGAGGCACGCATAGGAAAACTGATCTAACTCATTATCAGCCAAGAGACTTTTAACAGAACTAGAAACAAAACGTTTTCCTAGCTTTCTTTCTGATTAGAGAGAAATAAAACAAAGGAGAGTTCTCCTGAAACCTGATTTAATTGTTCGATGGAAAAATCACATCAAGAAATAGCTTGAGTAGAGAAGAGATGAACAGACATACCTCATGGTGTACAAGAGTGTCCCATCATCTTGGATTCGTAGAAGCTTATTTGGCATCGTCATGTTATGTGCCACTGACTTCTTCCCATTGTGAAAAAATGTATCTGGGGTCCAGATTTTGCTGGCCATTAGGTTGTTCAATCGAAGAATGTTCATTGGGCCCTTAAACTTTAATCTCTCATCCTTCCATCTCTGACGGAAGAAAACATCTATCGTGTACTCCTGTAATGGAAAAAATATATGCTTTTTTTGAAGCAATGAAACACTAATCTGCTTTCTGAGAACAAAAATAGAAAACCTCTGTTTGCCAAATTCCCCTGGTAAAGTTGTCAAGGGAGAACAATCATCACAAAAAATTGCATAATACTGAGAATAATAAACAGGAAGTCAATGTATTAAGGGTATGACATTCTTCTTCATGATTGTTTTGTTGTTCCTGTTGTTTTTATACTGAACTCTTTCAATATTTAGATTTCTGTATCTCTGTATCTGATATACAAAGTATCTGTGACATGAGTAATTTCATTAAACACAGTAAGAAAAGCAAGGAAAAAATACACAGGAAGACATTAAATAGTTCTTTCAGCATCTTCTCCTGTAGAGTAACCCAGCATTTCAAAAGCATGGAGAATGACTGAGACTGGAAGTAAGGAAACAAGGCAACCCATAAAGGGCACAGTATATACAAGCAGAATGATATAAGATTTTTCCAAAGAGGAATGTAAGGCTCTGTAGTGGTGTGGATTTTATGAACAAAAGTACACAGGTAGGAAACAATAACTGATGATTAACAGGTGACACACACTGCCTGATGAACCTTACTCTGATGCCTCGTCTTGGGAAGGCAGTAGAGTCTGGAAAAAAAGGATGCAAGCAAAAATAGACTGATGACCTAGACCAGATGCCTGTGTCAAGCAGTGCTGGGTATCCCATCTGGTGGGTTTTGTTGCTGTTTAGTTGGTTGCTGGCTGGGGTTAAACCACAACACAAGCAAACACCTGATTAAACATTGATAATGTAAATTCATCAACTATCTTCAAATTGGAACTGTAAATAGATTTAGTGTTTTGCTACTGTCAGCACAGCACATAAACTGGATATGGGAGAGCTTAAAAACTATGTTGGAAGCAAACTGTATTCAGCATATTGGCAAATGCTACCTTGGTGCAATTTTGTCTTGTTGGACAGGTACAAAACAGTCTCATGATTTCAAGGTATTAGTATGCTGCAGCAGTCTGTACTACTGCAATTGCTCTGCACAAACCATTTTCAAGTAAACTGTCTTTGAATGGAAAAGGCCTGATAAAATTTAACCAATATAAAATTTTCAAGGGATTCCAATATAAAAGTGACTTCAAGGAACTTATCAGCCTCTATCATTTTCTGCTGGCTCCCTTGTGTGCTGATTAACAAGGCTTAAGGTTCTTTTCCATCAGTCATACAGCAATACAAAAGGAGTGCTGACTAGACAGTGACAAGTGACAGCTCTCTTCAGCTCCTTTGGTCTGTGAGCCAAAGAGCTGTGAGGACCTTTTCCAGGTCAGGGCCAGAGGCTAAGGAGAGCATGTGGAATAAAGGAAAGAGAATTTTGTTACGTGAAGGAGCATGACGGGCAGGAGAGAAAGCAGTTCTCATTACAAACTGTGACAAATGAGAAGAGATATTTTGGAAATTATGGATACTTCTAAACTAACCTGACAAAAATCAGAAGCTCAATTTTTAGCTATACCAAGAGGTCGTACATTAATGTAATGAAACTTTACGATTTTTCTAATTAAGATTTTAAATATTTTAAATAATATTAAATAAAACTAACATGACAGTACACTGAAAATTTGGTTTTCTTTAACGCCATTTTCTACGATCTCTAATAATATTTTAGTAAATATATCTGTTTAATACAAAATTATGAACCTCTAAAACATGTATTTCTTTGATATTATACCTGATTTTGTACAGTCCCTCATCACTGCCAGAGACACTGCCTCATAACAAGGGGTTTGCTCATTTCTCTACGATAGATCACATTCAATTGTCCTCTTTTATTTGTTGATTTATGTCTTGTTTTATTTGTTAAATATCATGTGACTTAAAATCCCATTTACAAATAGCAAGTTACCTATCAGTTCAGTTGCAGACCAGGGAAAGTGACAAAATGCATAGTATCATGGAGGATCAGGAGCAGCAGGGGAGTATATGAAATCTGGATAGAAATACCAGGTAATTAAAGGAAAACAATTGCCCTAAGAGCTTCCTTGTGGTTTTTGTCTGAGAGGCTTACCAGTAAATCATTTTTATGGTAAGACTGATGTTTGAGGTATAAAGAATTGGGAAGAAGAGCCTGAGGGAGTAAGACTTTGAAATTCCACTGAAATTCAACAGGAGTGAGTGATATGTCCTACAGCTTCTTTTGACAAACACCCCTGCACATAAATGATTAGAATATAAATCTGAACTTTTTTGCAATGTTTCCATCAATAAAGAACTTCAAAGATCCTCCTTCTTTACTGTCTTCAAACATACATAAAAAGAATTACAAGAGAAATAAAATAGAAAAAAAAAAGCAGACACGAAATGCCACTAAATCAGAACAGCAGCATTTCACAAAAACCCACATCTGCTGCATGGCAATAGCTAAGGAAGTAGAATGAGCAGGAAAGAATCTGAGCTGCAGCCTTGAGAGATCCTACTGATAAATCTCTGACTGGTCCACAGGTAATGGTTAATGGCTCAAACACTGTTAAGGTAACCACCGAAGGACTTTGCCCACTATGGCAAACTGTATAAAGAAGCAACTGCTCATCTGAAACCACAGAACCCCCCTCTCTCCCTCTCCCTCCATGCCTCTGTGAATTCCTGGAAATTTGAAGAGTAAGTTAAGCCTCCTGTGTTTCACAGGTTTTCCCCACCCCTGGCAGATCAAAACTGAGACCATCACTTTGACCAACAAACACTGAAATTACAACAAACAAGTCTTGTCGTTGAATCCATGAGTGGTGATATCTTTCTACTCTTCTCCTTTCTTTCTCTTTCTTTCTTTTCCTTGTAAATTTTCTTCAGTGTTATTTTTACGCTTTTTGTACTGCTATATTGCTATAGATATTAATAACCAAAATGGCTATATACCTCCTTTCCCCTGCAAACAAAATTTTCCAAAATTAACTTTTGTACATAGAACCTGAGTTACCCTCACCTTTGGGGTGGTTTGTAACACCATCCAGTCTATGCTGGAGATCTTTATTTCAGAACACCTCATTCAGAAGATGGAAACAGGGAATAAACCAAGGTTTGGTGTGAATGATGATGATTTCTATTTACCACAATAGTAGTAAAATCTCACATAGTTCTTAAATAACTTATCTTTCTACAGACCTCTTTGCATTTTTTCAGTGGAAGCATTGGGATCTCAATTTTGTATGAAGGGAAAATAAGGCACAGAGGTGGAATTAATTTGTCATGATCCATTTAAAATGATTATGGAAAGCAATACAACCCCTGCCTTTGCACCCCAGCGCTATATTCACTGATCTCATGCTCCGTTCTGTGCCAAATCTATTCTACTTATGATCATGGATATCCCTATTGATGTTTACCACATAAAATAAATGAAAAAATAGGAAGGTATTGAAGTACTTTGAACATAATCAACATGATAAAAAGCCAGCATTTATCCAAAGATGCTACATAAAGATTTTGAAACTAATTCCTCTTTGATATATGTGCCACTTTGTGGTAAATGTTGTGTAATGTTTACTTTTCAATCAAGACTAACATTCTGTGAGAAATGCAAATCTCGACTCTAGGAAAAAATACGCAGATTAATACCTGATACTAACTTCATTCATTCTGCAGATGTGAAAAAAAAAAAAAACCTATGTAAAAAAACCTGTGGTCTCTCTGGACATGACCAAACCACTCTCTAGTATATAGTGCAGCATCTCCATAAAATCGCAGGAGCATACTTCCAGGTCTTCAGAGGACTACTGTGATCATTTCTAGACAAGAAAGTGCTTCCTACTGTGTTGTGTCTAAAATGGTGCTTACACAGCTAGACTCTAACACAGTACGATTAAACATAATCTTTCAAATATATATTATACCACCTTACATAACATTTAGCTACAGGTGATGAGATTCTTACTACAATTTTAAGAAGCACTTGATCCTCTGCCCGTTCAATGGTCAGAAGAATAAAATGGTGAGGAAATTTCATTCCTCTTTTAATATGCAGTTGTTGTGCATAACAGTATGCACCATAAAAAAGACATTAGTATCTCTGGTAGAAGCTTTAACTGACCTGAGTATAAGCAATCCCCACTACATGGCAGTCTTTTTTTTTTTTCTAAGGCCAGATTTGTATGGGAAAAGTTCAGACAACAAAAAATGTACTCTTATCCTTTCCGATAATGGTTGGCAGATTTTGGCAATTTTAGCATCTGGAGTAAAGATAGACATGTTCCAAATATCTCAAAAATTGTAAGTGTCCATTAGCAAGCAGTATTGTCCTGAAGCACACTGAACATTTTATTTTATTACCTTCTGGAACACAGCATTTTGTTTAATGAATAGTTCAAGCCAGAGTTCCTCATCCCCTACTTGTAAAGATTTTTTGTAGCCATTTCTCTAAAGTACGTTTGTCTTTTTCCTGACCACTTTTAAAGCCATTAATGGGCATATGTATATATAACCACAAAACCAAATTTTAAATACTGTAAAATATAAAACCTTTTAAATGCAAATAAAAAAAATTAAAAACAAGCAAACGGAAAATGGCACATATAGCTTTTCACTGAGTCTTTAAAACAGCTAGAAATACTGTGGTTGATACACTGATGAGATAAACAGTTCAGATTCATGCACCTAAATCTCGCCTAGATAATACAGAAACTGCATATTAATATTTGTTTTTATATCAGTATTATTTCTTAATTTTAATTCTTAAAAAGTACATTCTTGTTTTCATATCTGCCTTAAGGAAATGTGTAATTTTTCTTTCTCATTTGTTTAAAAACATTAACAATATTAGTATGTAACTGGTGCTGTAAAATACTAACATGATTGGTATGCATCTAAGCATTAAAATCACTTTCAAGAAAACCAAGAAGGAGTTTAGACAGAACACTCAAAAAAATGTAATTATTCAAAGAAAAATAATATGCCTGGTATATGCACACCTATTATAACCTGGTATTCATCGGTGTGATGAGTGTAAGTTTGTGATGCAACTTCTGCAATTCAGTTTATTAAACCTGCTCACTAGACATTTTCAGTGAATGCTGAAATTAGCTTTACAATAGGAGGATCACATCATTAGTTGGTTGTCTTAGTGTTTGTCTCTGTGGGCAGATCTATGCGTGGTGCAGATGGCACACAGAAGGAGTAACACACTACAGCAGTCTGCATAGCCTAGTTCATCATTGTACGGCTTGGCTTTACCTAGGCCCATCCACCAGACGGGACAAACAATCCATCTCACTTGCTACTTATCTCTTCTCTAAAAACAAGCAATTGTCTAACAATATGAAGACTGAAAGAGTTCTCCTCCAAACCCCCTCAATGCTCCAGTCACAAGCACTGACTACTCAGGCTCTGCACAAGCACTTGTGTATCAACATTAAACCTCACCGCACAGATAAATAAACTGAGTCCATTTCCTCTTCTCCAAAACTTACCTTCTGATGTGTGCACAACACAGAACATAGAAGGAAATAGCAGACAGCCAGAAATTCCCTTGAGGTCTTTCGGAGTGTGGATCTTACATACTAGTGAATAGAATCCTTGAAAATATTCTGATGAAGGAGGATTGCGGTTTGAAACTGCCTTGTTGGTTATTTTTTATCAAAACCCTTAACAGCCCTGTTAAAAACTGAAACACTATCCCATCACTGCATTTCAAAGGAACATGTATTCATTTTTAAATACATAAGTAATGTCTGCCAGATACATATGACCTTTAATACTATCAAGAATATGTGGAATATTTCTAGGGAATTGCAGGACAATTTTTCTCTATCTGAAGAACTCGTTTCAAGCCTTTTATTTCTGCCTAATCTGTCAACTTCAGTCATTTTTGTCTAAGCATTTAATCTAAACACGAAGTATTTTTAAAAAATCTGTAAAAATGTGTTTAACCAGTTTGACTGATAGCGTCTAGGGAAGAGAATGTCTTTCTATTCATATTCATATATGAAAAGAACCTTCTCTGAATAAATTTCTATCTCTTTCTTTCCATATACCTGATGTACAGTGAACTCTGAGTCTAAAAGAAGCACCAAGGAGGGATAAGAGAGGTATGTAAAAGATATGAATAGGGATCACTTAGAAAAGAGACTACAGGACATTTTTCCCACTGCTGTCACTGAAAATAAAAACACTTCTCATTATCCCTTTTTTATTCAGACATGGAGAAAGAGCAACCCTGAAACACAATGGATGCCTGGTGGCAGGAACAGGAATCCAAATAAAGGTACAGAGAGAGCTAATGGCAGTGACAGGCTTGGACACAGCCTCTGACAAATCAATCTCCAATACTGATCCACTTGGCAGGGTGATGCACAGAGGAAAAAGCCTTCCCAACAGAATAAAAGGACAGAAACTCTGCAAGAGATCATGCGAGATATTCTCATCAAAATTTCAGCGTATAGATTTAACTTGCAAAGGCAATTACCTGAGCCAATAATAAAAGGGAACAAAGCAACAAGTTTATTGACTTTTCAGAAACATATCAATTATAAAAACACAATCCATATGCTCCCCAATGCTCCCCAATACCCAAAAAGTCCAAGTGAATCTATCATTTCTTTTACTTTAGTCTTCTCTTACTGAGTTCAAATAATAACTACATAAAAGTAACTGCAGTACTTTTTTTCAATCTTTTTGAAAAATAAAAACCATCTTGATGCATTCCCTTATTCTGTCCAGATTTATATATCATACCACCCCTGTAAAGTTTCTCTTAAGTTAAGGAATTCTAGCTAATAATTAGACTTTGAAAGAGCTAAAAATAAGTTGCATAGGAAAAAAACCCAAAACAAAATCTGAAATACAAACTGGAATGAGGAAATCTGAAAAACAGACAGAAAAAAAGTAACAGGGTTCCAAGTTCAGTCACTGTCTCTAAAGAACCATCCTCAGTTGTAGTGAGGAATGCTGTAACAACCCTTCTGATCATTTCTGTATTTGACTTTCAGTCTTCATTGAAAATTTCTATTCTGGCTGTATTTGAAAAATCAGAAACATTTATTGACATTTCAATTGAAAACTGACAAGATGGAAGTGTGTGTAGCGATGAACTAGCTGTGTATGACGATCTCTACAGCAAAATGTTCCTCTTCCTTGACTTGAAAGTGAAAAACTGGAGGTCAAGAAACTAGGAAAAACTGTTGTTTACAAACAACTTGCAAACAAACGTGTAACCACAGTAAAAAAAATTCCCCAATAACAATGAAAATCTAAGACTGAAAGTTGAAGTACAAAAGTTTCAGAAAGCTTCTTGGTTTTAATATTCAAGCTAAACTGATTTGAGTCCTGCCACCTACTAACCGTGTGTTGTACAAAAGCTGGAAAGATGTTCCCGTGATAATCAGAAAGACTGTTCTGAGGCAAAATTCGCTAGATCTTGGCAAAGCTTTTTCCACAGCAGACCTTATATAAAGGGTCTCAGTACCTACATAATCTGTCTTACATAAAATAACTATTGCTTGAGGAGTAAATAGGTCTCATTTACTGTTCATATAATTTTTTTCAATCATGGACATGAGCACTTACTATGTCTATGGCTATGGGGGGAATTTTAGGAGTCAAAGGGTCAAGAGAGCCTGGAAAGACACCAAGTCTGAGAAAAAGAGGTACATTGCTTTCAGTGCTGCAATTCAAGTTAGCAGCATATAGAGTTATAACGATGGTACAGTCTACCAGACTTCAAGTAATTAATTTTATAATCAGAAAAAATAATCAGGTTTAATGTTCAATCCTTTTTATCCTTCAAATTACAATTCAACCAAGTTTATCCTTTACCTCTGAATTTTCAAATATTAAATATTTTAATTTCATGATAAATGCTTTAATTAGCATCTGTAATAATAATTTAGTCCTATAAATCTTTAGAAAATTCAGAGGTGCTTTGCTTTTCAGTTGTTCTGTCCAAGTTTTCATTTGTTTGTTTTTCTAAACAATGCAGCTTTTCTTCTCTCGGGCTAATGTCAAAATAAATTTGTATCACTGATTGGGTTGGAAGCGTATAAGGCATAGCATCACAACACTGAACTTAAACATTTCTGAGAAATAACAGCTCAAAAAGACAGAAGAGTGAAAGTAAAATCTGTTCAATCTGTTTTGCTTTGCCTTCCTTGATTCTCACTAGTTTGCAAAAGGAAGTTGAAAATTTTCACATATTGGCATTGTATATTTGACACTAAATAGAGTGGTTGACATACAATAGCATTTCTTTGACACAAATGGTATAGATACCCAAATATTTTTGTCCATTTGAAGCACAGTTTGCAACATTCTCCTGGCCAAGACTGAACAGATTTGGTAGCTGACTATTTTGATCAGAACAAAGAGTAGCATCTTTTTAGCTTAGTCAAAATGTTAATCCACAACAAGGACCAAATGTTTTTTACTCTTAAAATATTTGGAGAAAAATCTCAGCCTCATCTTCTACCTCCTGAATTTATCAACGGCAACTTCAGCTAACTTACAAACAGTCAAAGATCAAATTCTCCCAGACTTAATTATTTTTTGGCAAAACTGTGATACTGGAAAAATACAGCAAATGTGAATAAAAACCTACATTCTAGCAATCATACCGAGTCACAGATCATACACAATACTGTATTACCATTAATAGGAACTGCTAGTGAGGAAAACAGAAACCTCCCAAATTCATAGCAATTCAACAACAAAGGTTAGACTTATATTTTATCAACTTTGTGAATCAACACTGTGTGAGAACTGTGTCCTTAGCTCCAATCCACCCATCACTGCCTGTGTGCCTCTTTCTTCTTCCATACTCTAAACACATATTAATCATCTCCCATGTCACTCCGTCCCCTTCCTGTTTTCAAAAGCACCCCTTTTATTCTAAGCACCATTGTTCTTCACAAGATACTAACCGAGGAAAAAACAAACTGGAAAATAGATCATGCAAAGGGGTGCAGTCACACACATGATGCTTTTTCTTACTGTAAGAAACCCCAGCAGAAGGAATCCTAGGAGCAGCAAGAATCATGAGAGTTTTGAGCAACAGCAGTGTTCAGCCTAAAAACCTCATGTGACTGAGGGCCTCACCATTCACATTGTGACAGCAGAGAACCTTGGGGGCTGGGACCCAACCTTCCCGAAAAAATCTGAGTTTGGGATCCTCTGAAAATTCTGGAGGACATGTGCAAGAGTCAAACTTGTCCTTCCAATGAAGCTTTTTAAAGAGGAAATTAAAAAAATGATAATATCCCAGGGTTTCCAATGCTTACAGAAGAAAATATCAATGAATGCTCTGTATAATAGTTTACATTATCAATTCAGTCATGCAGGTCCTAAATGAAAAAGTCCTCATGGTTAAAACTCTAATGTCACCTTCATGTTCGACAGAATATGTGACGCTTTGGAAGCTATTATTTCAAAACTCACATGTTGAAATTTTCTAATTGACTGCTCATACGTTTCAAAATGATTTTATAATTATCAACAGAACAAGCTAAATTAACCCTGAAGCTTGTAGTAATAAGAATTAAACTGCTCTTACTTATCTATCTACTTATCTGCAAATAAACCTACCCATTACAGCAACAGCTGCCGTTCTGATGCACTGCACTCTGCTTTAATTAACACCTCTGCATAGATCTGTTAGAGCTGTAGCATCAAAGGACCTGACCCCTTACTGCACTGTCTGTATGTCTATGCAAATAGACACCCAGAGTTCTCCACACATTTATCCACTGATGTCAAAAGTGTGTTGGGAGCAAGGGAATAGGCTCAGGGAGCTTTTCATTACATTTCCATTTAAGCACAGATGACTTGCACAGCCTTGGGTAAGTCTCCTTGTGTCTCAGTACTCATCTTTAAAAGTGGATTAATATCATGTCCCTGTTACACAGGACTACCATAAATGCAAGACTTTACCCCTGTAAAGTCATGAGATACTAGACCAACAAGGTCGAGATGTTCATATCATCTTTGTATATAGCTGTGGATACCTTTTTTACAAAATTATTAATAAAATAAGAACAATGTCATAAACCTAAAATCATTAGGAAAAAAACACCAGCAACATGTACAGTAATAAAAACAAAAAAAAGTCTATTTCTCCTATGAAATGGCCTTTCACGTGAAGCCTCACTAATGTATTCATAAATATCAAAACATAGCTTGAAAACCGAAACTATCCCACACAAAAAACAAACACAAAAACCCACCAGGATACATTCTACAAAGCTATGATTACCTGTTACTCAGTAAGCAAATAACTTTTAAAATGAACAATGTACCATGAAAACTTTAGTTTCATAAACTTGTTCATAACACCATAATGTTCCCTGTTTTGTATGATGCATAACCTGAATTATTTCACAGAAAAAGAAATGTTGCCCGATTTAAAAAATATTCATTTTTAATACCTACGGGTACATCTAGGTAGCATTTTATATGTCTCATATATAATAATGAATGTTCAAAACACTTTAAAAATAATTTCTTGCAGGATTGGCAAGGGTAGTGTGAGAGACTGAGATGTTAACGGTTAATGGCTCAAACAATCAGCCATTTGCAAAAGCAGCAGGTGCTTTGCTGAGGATGAGCCCGGTAGCAGCCCAAGTGCAGAGGGTGTGAGCACCAGAGGATGACCATGACGATGCAACATTTGTTTAGCAAGAAGCTGGGGTTTGAGACAGATAAGTGGCGAGGCCAAAAAGAAGCAGATCCTATGAGGTGGATTAATAGTTTTTATCATGCTGACGTCCTTCCTTACACAAGTGGATCAGTTGTAAAACTCCCCCCCACTTGGGGGACATATTGAGGCATTCACACATAGGCCTGAGGATGTTCATCCCTTCTGATGGGGCATAACTGGCTCAACTACACCAACTGAGAGGCAGCTGTCATGTCTTAGAAGGTGTCATAAACCATCAAAGACCCCTGAAATGCCCCCCGACTCATTTCTGAGGCCTTCCACCAGAGGACTGTGCATAATCCACAGTGTTGCAACAGATCCATGGTGTTGCAAAAGACAGTGTAAAACTCCCCATCCCAGAGAAGGTGCCTGGGCATTCCACTTAAATATAAGCATATGTTAACCACTCGACTTTGTGTTTTGTGGGCTTCCCCCACCCTCCATGGGTCAAGACTGTGACCACCACTTGGACCAATGGACATCAAAATTGCAACAATCATGTCTTGTCGCTAAATCCACGGATGGTGATATCATTCTACTCTTCTCTTTTCTTTCTCTTTCTTTCTCCCTTTCTTCTCCTAACTTCTCAAAATACATTGTAAGCCAGACTGAAAAATTCCTGTCAATGCCTTAGTAAGTGCTTTGTGTCCGGATTTGTTAAGGCTGGCTAAGTTTAAGTTTGTTAAATTAAAATTTGTGAAGTACTTACTTTGCCTGGATGTTTTTTTAAAATGTGTCAAGTACCTTATTCTACCGTAATGTTCTAAATTCTGCAAGTAAAAGTTTGCTGTTTGTGGCGTATAGGTAAAACCTTATAAAATGAAGGCCTTGTTGCCTTTGTAAAATCATGGCTCAGCCCTGTTACTTCAGCTAAGTAGAAAAGGACTGTGAGAGAGTGACTCAGCTGGAATACGGGTAGAAAAACATGCTGCGTGACTGTCGCCTGCTCACATCGTGGTGTACGGTGGTTGGTTGAATCATGTTCGTTGTGCTTTAAAATTGTGTAAACCGATAACCGGCTAACTGCTTAAAAAGGCCGGGTTTTTGCAATAAAGAGGCTCTCCTTTGCACCTGCCTGGGGGCTCTGCGTTGCTCATTATCGCAACAGTTGTTGAATCTGCTAAGAATTTTGTTCTTTCCTACACATTGCCCAGAGTGAATTAAACAACCTTCCCCTAAACCTGTCAAGCGGACAGGGGCATAATAGGTAGTTAAAGTAAGTTTCAGATTGTCTTTCCCTTCCCTTTTAGAGAAGCTATATCCATCAGGTCTTTCTACCCAGTGTGAAACATTCTCCCTAATCTCTGTATTATTTGCAGTGAGCCTACAAACAATTCCTTATAATCCAGAGCAATATTCTGAAAGTTTCTTTCTTTTTCAGTGTCACTGACTTCCTTAAATGCTTACTAAACAATGCAAATTATGAAGGACAGATCTGCAAAACACCACAATCATGTTGACCCAGCTTCCAAGCTATGTCTTTCAAGAAGTTTAATTTAGATTTGACTCCCATCAGGTCCCTCAGTCTATTGCCAACATTGAGTGCTCCTTTCACTCCAGGTTTTCACCCAAGAGGAATCCAGTTCATCCATCTCAACATTGCTCCAGAATACAAACCAAAGTACAGTCAGTGGGACAATCAGAACAGTCAGAAGATTTACTGGCCTAAACTGAATGGCTAATACAAGCACACTTATCATGTAAAGTCTATAAACCAATTTCTAAATTTAGAACTACGTGGGGTCTGGCACTTTCTGATTTCAGTGAAATTGTTTTAAATTCATCCACAATAAGTAAAAGAAGAATGCAAGTTTAAAGGAAGTTTATATATATCTTACACCATTTACTCATATATGCAAAAGATTCAGGAACTCACCATATCAGTATCTGACACAGGTCCAAAACTGGTCACATAGATGTTAGTGAAGACTTCAGTAATACTATCTGATATAAAAAGAAAAAAAAAAACAAGCAAACATTTTAAATTTATGGTATTTTTTCTAACTCTATGCAAGATTATGGGACATTTTGAACAGGTTTCTCTCCTTGTTTACTACCCCTAGCCAGTATCCTGTTGTAAATACTGGGGGTTTCTCTCCCACTTCACACAGAGGTTAGCAGACAAGAGTTTGTCCAACAGAATAGTTTGTTTCAGCTAAAGAACTACACAATCATCAGCAACTACACATATATATACCATTTCTCTACCAGCAAGAATAACCACAGCATCTTGGACTTAACATGGAAGTACAGTTCTAAACACAAAATGCCTTTGTTGCAGAGGTGTTATCTCTGTTGTTGCAGATCTCTCCCATTAAAGCCTTTCTAGTTGAAGGCTGTAGTTTTCTACAACCCTAATAGCTTTTCCAAAGAAAAAGACAAGAAAAAGCAATTATTGACTGCACCAAATGTAACAGAACAGCATCCTACTTTTTAATTTGGTGTGTTTTTAAGTGGCACATATTTTAACATAATAGTTCCTTTCCTTGATATACAATGCTCCTGATACATTGCTGTGGTACTGTGAACACTGTGAGAAAATGTCCTTTCTAATCATTGTAGTCAGACAGCCATGAAATCAGAATATTAGATATTGTACTGCAGGGAAAAATAATTGCTTGGTTTTCTATCTTCACTTTTCAATTACGCTCAAAATAGAATGATATTCACTAAGAGGGGTAGTACACACAGGAAATTTCTTACAGCAGTTGCCAATTACAGTCTGCATTCTAGACAGTCAAGACAAGGAATTCTCTGCCATAAAGCCAGCTGCTGATTGGAAAAGAAGAATTTGAATATAACTAGGTGCAATTTGACTCATCACAGAATTTCCCATTCCCAAAAATAATACAACCACCTGCTATATGAGTGATCCTGCTGTTACATTATGATATTATGTTATATTATCATTAAATTTTCATATTTAATCATCATTAAATGCGGGTAGTTAATAGTTTCTGTTTTCCTAAATGCTACGTTTTAACAAATATATGATATAAGCAAATTTTACTTCTAATTATATTGAGGCCAACAGTATAATCCCTGCTCTTTACTGGGAGAAACCAGTGGTGCTCACTCATGACAGCAGAGTCTCTACCAGACACCAGGAAAAGGCCAGGACTGATCCATGAGCAGCTGCATGGCGAGCAGTGCATTTTCAAAGGGATGTAGCTGCAAAGATACAGTGCTTTCAGACACCTTCCGGAGCATGGGTGAGGAATATTCATCCGTTCCCATCTATAAGGAAACTTCCTTCTTCAGCCAAACATTAGAATACAGGACTTCATAATCCCTTCCTACCAAAAATAATCTTTTTTCCCAGGATCGTGTCTGCTTTTTAAGTGAATAAATAAAGACTGGCTCCTACAATTCCTCCGCATGTCCTGAGATATGTTTATTTGTGTGATAGAGACTTCTGGAATCCCTTATGAAGCATCCTACACAAGCTGAGTTGATTTCTACTCCAAACAAATTTTATAATTTGTTTATTCTATAAACAAATTTTAAGTCAGTGGACAGAAAAGGTGCTGAGCCTGCACTGTTCTTGGTATTCAACAAGGATAAAGTATTGGTCTGGCTGAAGCATCGTACAGAAGCCACAAGTACATTTCAGAGTACTACTGACTTCATGCTGTCTGTGGGAGACTCTCCAGAAAAAAAAAAGATTATTATCTCCAAATGGTTACCTGGCACAGACTGGAGTAAAATGGAAGAGTGACAGGAGAGCTACTCTTCAGGAGGTAAAACGGTGCTGCAGGGACTAACTGTGAAATTTGGCCTTTACTGTGATGACAATACAAAATCTTAATTATAATTCCATGGAAAACACTGGTGTTACAAAAATATGACTGACAATCAAGTATCCCAACAGAAGAGTATCAAGGCTAATTTCAAATATTCTTCTATAATTTGAAGGAACCCTACTATAGGCAACAAGGTCACTTGGCATATCTTTACCTGCACACGCCCCACCCCCCCAAATGCTTGGAAGCATGGTCCTCTTGTAAGCTCACTCTATTGCTATCAGTTATTTGCATCTGATTTATTTTTTGACACAGAGGAATGATTTTAATATTTGTATATAACAAACTACAGGACGTGGAATCTTCAAGTTTGCCTTGCATTCCAAGTTTTAATTAAAAAAAAAAATCCCGTATTCTATCATATGATTTCTACGCTCTTCTGGATCCATCCTTCCATCAGAAATGAGCAAAGAAGACAGAGAGGAGAACAAAGATATTGAGCACAACTTATGCTATTAAAACAGTCTGTAGATTCCCCGTTGGTGTGTGTTAAGAAAGAGAAAAGTACGCTACAGAGGAAATGACAGATTTTTATTTCTGCCTCCTATTTTCCAAATTCTGCATAGTTAAGAACTTTCTATTCGGAGCCTACCTTCAAGAAAACAAGTCCTTAAAGACAAAAGAAGCTGGAATGTAATAAATCTTGAATTACTCCTGTTACCATCCACTGGTGTTAGCAGCCTGAGTCTTGTGTTTTTTTCTTCCTTGTTACTTTACATAGTGTTACAATAAAGGTTCCTCTGAATTAAAAATTTGAACTTGGGGGTTCAGAATCAATGTCTACAAAAAGAAAAAATACATCCTCCTTTTTTTTTACAACAAATATTGTAGCTATTGCTTTGAAGGAGTTTATGTTTGTCAAATAAACAATTCAGAAGCACAAAGCGCAGTTTGAAATGGACTCTCTAATCAAAATTCATCCAGCAGGCATCACAGTTACAGGCTTTTCATAACTCATATTCTGTCAAGAACAGCACAAGTCATCATACTTAGCCCACTAGAGATTCAAAGAGTTCTGGATCATCAGTTCTTGTGGAAAAACCTAGGAATACACTCAGCTAAAAGATGTTCAATGCAACACGTGTTTGTGTACAAATCTAGCTTGTTTTTTAGAGAAAAGTTAAGGACAAGCTTTTTCCACTGGGATTATACAATCTGTTTCCTCAAGTGACATGTAAGCACGTAACTAAAAGGCCTGATTTTCAAAAGTGCTTAAATCAGTGGAAGCCCATATTGAAAAACAGTCCAGATTTTAAAGAATCCCCATTTATACTTGTGGGCTCTTAAGTTATTCTGAATCACTGCTTTTGAAGGTTATACAAAGAAATGGGAACAGGAAAGGGTAAGGATATAATTTCTATTTAAGATGCTTCTTTTAGGGGAAAAAATCTCAGGCAAAGAATATCACATGTAGCTGCCACCATCACATGAAGTACTCCAAAATTCTGCAAATGCTATTACAGCACCATTTCTAACTTGCTTTGGTCAGAAATGTTAAAAGAGAAGCCCTATCTGACTTAGATCAAGCCAAAGGTAAACAGACAAAATATAGTCAATAAAGTTAATAATAAAGGCAGGAAGAAAAGCACATCCCGTGGAAGTAAAAAAAACCCACTAATTATTAAGATCATATTGCACATGGTTCTCAAGCACTGGTTTCTTCTGATTCCCTTTCCTTACTTGAACTGACATGGTATCATTACTGGAAAAAATAAAAAACAGAAAGTTAGAAAAAGCAATACTTATACCAAATTGCAGAAGATCTATACATCCTTATCTGTTCTTAGCTAGAAGGTTTGCTGTGTACTTTAATTACATCTAGGATTTTAAAAATGTTAATTATAACAACTCCTCTATGAAGATAATAATTTTATTGTCCTCAGTTTTCCATACTTGGGAAGCTGAGGCAGAAAGATTAAAGTAAGTGTGAGTAAGGTGAAGTACAGGTGTTTGCCAAGTCTGGTTACAGCTGTCCAACACTAAGTAACCACACCAGAAAATGTCAACATCATTGTCTTGTCAAAAATTAGAAAAGTGGTTCAGAGCTCAGCTAGAGTCGGTATCAGTGGTATCGTCAATTCCTTTATGCCAGCTCTCCTGCTGTTGGGATACCCTTTCTGATGGTCTGAAATCCTGCTGACTTTTATTCCTCAGTAGAAGAGCTGGCTTAGCTGAAGTAGGCTGCTTGGCAGAGAATTTGCAGCAGCTGAAGTCTAAACCAGCTCAGGCTGAGTAATGGAGATGATCAGAGAAGTTGGATGAAAAGGTTCCTCATGAGCATTTACCAATTTGTCAGAATTGGAAGATTCCACAGAGGCATTTAAATTTTCATTGAGTTCCTTTGGTCTGCTTTCTGACGGCAGTTTTCAAAATTTTTTTGCATTCTTTCATACGTCCCTTCTCAGCTGCCTGCATCCCTGACAGGGTACACAGAGTTCCAGTGTCTGTGATGTGAGGCAGTTAGACGTGCAGGATTCCGCATACCTGAGAGCTTTCCCTTTCCTGGAGAATGCTGAGACAGCATTATCTTTCTTGAAATAAATTTCTGAGTATTTCTCATATTTGAGCATGACCTGAGAATTACTGATTCCCTCTCTCACCAAAATAATCTAC
Organism: Rhagologus leucostigma; assembly: GCA_013397725.1. NCBI lineage: Eukaryota > Metazoa > Chordata > Aves > Passeriformes > Rhagologus > Rhagologus leucostigma. Next base: position 584,843 of record VZTD01002083.1, on the reverse strand, counting down.
AGTCCTTTCTTCACAGAGAGTAAGGACAAAACATGCATGGTTCGTTCCATGTATGTTTAAAAGAAGAGAAGAAAGGAGTGTGATCATTGCAAAATCTCCAGAAAGAACCATGAGAAAGGTTCCAGATGTTTGTTTTGCGTGAAGCTGCCTATATTATTGATTAATGTGTCAAGGCTGTTTTCACAAGAAAACAGGCTAGTAGATTGGGTTGGACTTTTTATTCTTTTTAATTTGAATTTTCAGTCAATAAAGCTGTAAGTGCAGGTTTTGGGCAGCTAAAATCAAAGACAATCTCTTTGAGGTAATCCAAAACCATCAAAAGGGTTATTGGTGGGAAAGAGCTTTTAAAATATACATATGCAGTTCTAATGTATACTATAAAAAAAATCAGACAAACATTATTTTAAATGTAGAATTAATAGCACCTGTGAGAACACTGCAAGGCTGTAACTGAAAGACTGCTACAGCATGCCAGAAAAAAAAGAAAAGAAAGTGAAAATAAAATACTGCTCTTTAATTGTCAACAACAACAACAACAACAAAAAAAGGAGGTCAAGTTCCAGTGCTATGGGAGCCTTAACTGAGGATTTCTGAGTTTTTGTGGAAATGCTGTCAAAAGCTTGATGTTAATTTAATTATTTTTCCATAAAAATTATTTAACTAGAATTGACATTGTTCCGACATTGTAATATGGTCTCCAGGGGCATGCTTGGCAATGTTGCCCAAAGGCCTTGAAAATGTCATTCATAATACAAGTCAGAAATTGCACAGGTGAAACAGCCAGGGTCTTAATCCATCAAACACTGTTCCAACTCAACATGCTGCCCTTTTCTGACAAGCTCCTTAGTGTGTCTGTTGACAGCTCAAGACACTGGCTGGCTGGCAGGGAATGGGGGTCAGAGGAGGTCATGCAACATGGAGCTGTAAAAGCAGCAAAATCTGTGAGAACACAGATATTTCAAAATCATGTTCTGCCAGTTTTTCTGCCATTTTTGGTTTTGGTGGTTTATGTGACAGTTTTATTTACCCAGCTTCAGCATCTTTATTCATTATCCATTATTAAATTACAACAGTCTCAAAGCCACATACGCCCTACATAAAACCACTTCCAATTTTTAAACTGAAGTCAACTGTGAGAAGAAAAAAATTCATTTCTCTCCTTGACATCAGCACTTCACTTCCAATGGCCCCACTCTATCCATGAACCATCAGCAAGAAAATTCCTTAATATGAGCCATGATTCTCTTTCAAATCTCCATCTTTAACAAAGTATATGTAGAGTAAGCTTACCAGTAAGAGCTAGTAATACTTCTAAGTATTACTATTAACAGTTGCACTCTTGATTCACGTTGGTGTAAATAAGACCAGAATCAGACACTGTACTTAATTTCTCATGGTGTTGACTGGAACAAGAACATATTCTGGAGAAAATGTCTGGAGGAAGAGACAGGAATTGAAAGCCAGTAGGCTCAGAGACCTCAAATGACTTCCCTCTGAAGAGCTTATATCTATTAACAGACATTATATCACTTATTAAATCGACAGCTCTATGTAAAGTCTACCAGGGGCCCTCCAAAGGCCTATTCAGAACTTATGAAATTCGGCAGCCCTGTAAAGCAATACCATAAATACCATTATGTCCTTTACACTAACAGAATACTTAGGCTGTGTATAAGCCCACACTTTTATTTCAGCAAAGTAGTATTCCTTATTCTGAAATTAATAAAACTGGTCCAAAATAGCAGGAATTTGCTATAATTTAATAATTCATTTAAACATTAGTGTTTCTTTAGGGATGAGCGAGACTTTTTCAGCATCAGAAAAACACACTGACCTGGAAAAAACATTTAGCTCAACTGTCAACACCCTTCTCTACTGCAGCAAAAAATATGACTTGGGAAAACATTCTCAGATATGTTTTTAGCTAAACTAACAGGTTTTTTTAGGTGTCGGTTAACCACAAAATGTGCACAAAATGATATGCATAGAATGAAGATGTGCAGGCACATCTGCAACACAAATAATGTGATACATTATCATAGTCAGTATTCACTCTTTGTCCTGTATGTAAAAGACACTGGTGCAAGCTGCCTCAGCACCATTATCAGATATCAAATGAAAAAAAATTAAAAATTGTCTCTGTGCTGAGAGAACACTTACACATTACTAGGATAATTTTCACATGTATATGACAAAATTTGGGGTTTACTTCTCAGTCAAAAAGAAGAGTGCAGATCACACACACAAACATTACATTTACTACTTTTTCTTCTCCCTCTCCCAAGAGACCTTTAATTTGCAAACCTTATTACTTCAGGTCACAAAATTAAACACATTTCCATAGGGTCCTATGAATGAAGAACCTTGGATACAAGTGACATTTGAGGTGCAGTTTTAACTTTATTATTTGCTTTCTCCACAAATTTGAGAAAGTCACTCAAGGATAAAGCTAAGGACTCATTTCAGTGACCAATTATCTCTCATAAAGTATATTGGACAAGATCCACAAAGTTATTTAAGCTCCAAGTTTCCATTTAAATCCATAAAAGTTAATCTGAATGTCTCTGTGGTCCAGATCATAATGACTAAATTTTGCACCTATATTTGCCTGAATCCCCTTTATTCCCCTTTATTCCTAAATTGCTGTCTAACATTGTCAGTACCTAAAATTCCCTGGCTGCTTACATTTCCACCTTAAGGCAAAAATAACCCAACGCTGCCAAGCAGCCTAAAGAACTGGCTCTCAACCAAGTCCCAACGAGTTCCTCAAACTATAAATAATTACAAATTTACTGAGCCAGAAAGATTTTGAGAGAGAAAGCAAGAAAACAAGCAAGAGACTGATTCCACAGCCTAGCAGTACTCGTGGGATAGAGCAGACATAAATTGAAGCCTCTATTCAAGATCTAATTATTTACACAAAACAGAACAATTCCTTCCAAAGACCGAGGAAGCATGCTCTACCTCAGAAAATTCACCTTTGTGGTCAAGACAGAAAGTGACATACAGTAACTGAGTTCATGTCTCTGCTTTAAATTAGAGCATGGACTTGACAAGAGCTGCTCTCTATTTTAGAAGTTTCCATTAAACCTGACTATCAGCTTCCCTCACGGCTGTTTTCAGGAAAGGAGGAATGGCACGGGCTCTAGAGGGGGAACACCCCCATGAAGAGGAGACTGGCAATGTTTCCAAACCCAAACTTGGTTGTTTCACGTGTGTTGGTAAGAAAAGGCTTCAGCTGCATGCCTCTCTTCAGCATTTTTAATTACTTAGCTTGACAGATTCCTACTCAGTTTATCAACTTTACAAACCACATTTGTAGACAGCTAAGGCTATGCCCACACCATTTCTGAGATGTACCAACATGCCCAGCTTTACCCATGTTCCACATAAGATGCCCACCCGTTTGAACCAATGAATTCCACTATATGTGGGGTCCAGGAGATACGGGAACTGACAAACCTAAGCCCTCAGTCTGTGGGGCCAACTGCCAAAGACCATGAATGCCTCTAGAGGCCAGCAGGAAAAAAGAGAACTCAGTCCATATTCTGACACATATGCAGCTATTTTATACAAATAAATAAGTAAAACATCTCCAGTGGAAGAAGCCACTTTCTCAGAATGATCAAAAGCCCTGTCTCTACATAAAAGGTTTGGAAAGTGGGAAACGTGAATTCAGATCCCTTTTCCAAATCAGGTATGGAATAACTAAGACGTTTAAGGTAGAATGTACTTTATCCCTGATGGGGAGGCTACTGTACTGACTGGTGCAGCTCATATCACATTGGGCCAATCAATCAACCACTGTCTAGCCTGAATCCTGCCAGTACTTCAACATGAGAGAGATTTCAAAGCAACCCAAAAGTGCATAACTTAATTGGTTCTTCGCACTAGGAAAAGAAGATATTTAGATACTCTAACTCGTTACTGTTAGACTTCATAGACTTTTGTCACCTCCGGCAACATTTTGACAATCTCAGAGGTATTGACTGCCAAGTGATTAAGAAAGCAATTAACTATCTAGACAGCTTTTTGGATTTTTTCCCTATCATTTAAACAGAGTAGTCCTCCAATTTATAGGTTGATTGTAAAGATATTAATACAATATGGATGCTTTAGTTGTATATAGACTTGCGATAACTGGGTAATTATGAACAGTAGTGTTGACTATTATACAATTAAAAAAGGGAGAGACAAAATGTTGAAAAGAAATAAATTAAATCATTGGGAAGGACAATCTAAACACGTGGGCAATATGAAACTTGTTCTCATTAGACTGCCATGAAATCCACCAAATCTCCCTTTCTTCCCTTTTCATTACATCCTCACACACCACGAAGGAAAAAAAAAGAAAAATAATTTAAAAGCATTCAGCTCTAAAATAAACTACCAATGTGAGTAATTTTTAGTGAAAGTTACACAAAATATTCAATAGAAACATGAAATTGAAAACATAGTTGAGTTTGACTGGGAGAAACGTGATCTTGCTGAAATAGGTTACTTAAAAGGTTAAAGTAAAAGGAACTTAGCTAACACACAACACATTTGGCAGCAAACCAAAACTACATGTTACTCAAATGAAAAATAAAACATCAGCAGTAAACCTTGTCCCTTTAGACACTACAGATTCCATCAGGATGCACAGTGTTTATAAATACCAGGCTGAGTAACAAATATGACTACTGCATTGTTTAGATCAATTGGATGAGCATGATAGAGCTAAAATGAACAGACTGCCCCAACACTCGCTAAAGACTGAGACAGAGGAAGACAAAAAGAGCACTCAAACAAGTCTGGAAGTCTGGAAGGGAGCAGACTTTGATAAAGTAGAGCAGTAATTATTTGAACTGACCTGAATTGGTGTCATCACACAAGTAGGGAGGGCAAAATTATTCGCATGAGACCGTATTTCTGTCTACTCTGCTTAGAGGTTTGTGCTATTAGAAAGAAAACTGTAACATGTAGGTAAGGCAGAAAAATTCCCAAATTTAATTCAGATTGTAGAAACTTATACTCAGAAGTCTTTATCTCTTTTCCTTTTTTTTAAATGTTTGAATTTTATGACCTCAGTACTCAGAGTCATGGAACACCTTGGCAAATTCTGCTGCATTACATTTGTAGGCTAATTTCAGGTTTAATCTCTGTGCCTTATTCCAAGTCATCACATTTATAAATCATCCCATTTGATACACTCACTCTGACAGTCTCTCCTGTATTTCAACCCCCCAACAACACATCTACCCCTAACAGCAGTATCATTTTTAAAAAGTAGCAGCTTCTAGTTTCTCTTTGCAGTCATAACACAGCCAAATCTGGGCTTCTTAAGAAATGCTTTAATTGTATAGTGGCTATTGACTGACTTGATTCTTGTTGCTAGCTTATCTGCTTGCCCATCTCTTACACAGGCCCAGCTGCTTTTCTAACCAAGATCACTCATCCTAGATTTTATCCAAGTTAGATTTCAGAAGGCACTTTGGTTCATATATATTAAATATGTAACATGTCAACTTGCCAGTGAAAGGAGATGAAAGTTATGAAAGGAGCTGTCCTTCAGGACCTTTCCACATTCTAAACATTAGAAAAACACAAATTCTCATAATTTCCTGGAAGAATATCAGAAGTCAAAGTCCTTCTGTATCAAGTACCTGTGAAATGGCCACAGAACTCAGTGGGATGGCCAAGAAACTGTGATAATACATAGAAACACACAGAGCATTTAATTCTTTGGCTACACACTACTTTGTCTAAACTAAAACAGACACTGTCACAGTGCTTATTAGCCATGTTAATCATTTAATGAAGAGTTTGGGTAGCATGCCAGAGCCCATCGAAGTCAGTGAAAAAGTCTTCCGCTGGTGATTATCAGCTTCAGCAGAAGCCTTTGGAGTGTGTCTGTCTCTGTGGTCAGCCACAGCACAAAAGTTGTCTCCCTGGAGCTGACAGAAACTGTGTCGAAGCTATGGGAAGGACTGTCTTGCTTGTTCTGTGGCAAGCACTCATGTCACGAGAAGCTGGCATCTTCCCAAGGCTTGCTGCTATCAGAACAAAGTATGAAACTCACATGTTCCGAAGTCCCAAAGGCTGATGGTGGTCCTCTAGAGATCAACAGACATAAGAAAGCACTGAAAATGAAGATCCTTTCAGACAGATTAATTTTACTGTCTGTGCTTACTGCCTGGATACTATAGTCCTGGATTGTATAGTCATTAAAAATGGAGCTGCAGTTCTTTTATCTTTTGCTAGCCTTGTACTTTGCATTCAAGCATGACAGGAACCAATGGTAGAAAGAGGTAGCGCCTTTATTTAACAGAGTTGCATATTAGTGGGCACTTCTAATGCATTTTTTTGCAGCAGGATCCTCAAATATATTTTTAATAGGTAATGCTGTATTAAATTCTATAATAGCATTTCAGAAGACTGTGACACACTATCAAAAAAAAAAAATTAGACAGTATTTTAATCCTGCTATCAACCAGGCAGCAGTTTGTATTTTAAGCCAGGTAAAATAACTATGAAGTACAGGAAATTAATGTTTATCCAGACTACTCTATATTCTCTAAAAAGCTAGCATGGAATTACTAAAATCAGACAGAGGTCGTGTGCATGTTAACACCCTAAATACCTAGCATGCTTAAGAACATGTACACACACACTTTCCTTACACGTTCCTGAGCCCCACAGTTGCTGAAATGCAGGGAAAGAAGAAATAGAGTTATGGTTTCAAGACACAGCACAAATCAGACTGGCTGCCAAGCTTTTATTTTTCATTCTTAACATTTTTTGCTTGGCAGGATAACTCCTGAGATGGTCGTGGGTAATAAGCTTCTTGCTAAACAGAAGTCCTGAAAAACGAGTTTATGGCTTGATCCAACAGAGAATCATTTTAATTAAACAAGCATCCCCCAAATAAGCAAAAAATACTGAAATGGACAGCAATGGAGACATTTTTGAGTCCCATTTTAACATGTTACAGTGTTGTCAGTTACTCTTCTGTTACCCAGTTAATACTAAAAAAGGTCTTAGTCTAAGGCTGTGCAGTGTCTACAAGAAGTGTACTGTACCACTAAAAAGTCCCACAGCTGAGTTACTAGAATGTCTCCAAGCTACTTTACAGATAACAGTGTTTCCCAGAATCTCCTCTAAAACATACTCCCAGGATACTCCCAGAGCTTGGATTAAGCAGCCTCAAATTTGTCTTTTATTTTTGCCTGTGACAAGAGAATCTGCCTCTGGCTGTCCATGGGACTTTCAGAATCCACAAGGCTTCTATATGTGGAAAGACTATATATTTGGGACTGGAATCTGCTTTTAATATTAAATTAACAGGTTGGACTTTTTACAGGAATAAATTAAGAAACAGGGTGGGTTTTTTTTAATTTGAAACAATGCCTAATATGAGTTTAATTAGAATCCACTTTCTTACAGTGCCTATTCTTCTAAGCAGAAACTATGGCTTTGTGAAAATGCCAGTAACATCTACGGCAGATATTATTTTAAAACGATTACTTTAAAACAGCATATTAAGCAGTAGCACCCCAGATTATCTGTTCTTTTTTTTTCTTTTAATGGTCATTAAAGACAAAATGTCTAGAAAAAACATAAAGAATTCTCTGACAGCTTTTAACACCCAACAGATGGAAAGGGATTATTAAAAATGTGACCATTTCCTTATCTCAAACAACAGGCACTTATATTTCTTATCTCTCATCTTTACTTATTTACTTATTTATTTATTTATTTTCCCAGGTAGAAGTCTCTTTGCTTTTGTTCAGAAACTGCATGAGACAATGCAGTACCAAATTCACATTTAAAGATCTGGTAAAAAGAAGTTCACTGTTTGATGCTCAGTTAAAACTATTGACACAAACAAGAGCATGAAATGCTATGGAATGCCTTCAGGATGGCAGAGCAGTTACATAAAGACAGCACTGCATCTCAGACTTTTGGTTTTCTCACTTATATACACCACAATACAACTCTCTCTTCAGCTGCTTCTCATTCAGTGAGCCTTTAAATTATTATTTCAAATAATGAGAATAAAAAGGCATCTACAGTAGCTTTTAGATTGTCACTCAGAAGGAAATATCTAGAACATTATGCTGGTGTATTAGTCCCTTCAACCCACCTCTAAAGTCTTGAATTTAAACACAGACTTTCTCACCTGGCTCCATTCTTTTTCTGCTCTCTGATGTTGTGCTGAGAGGCTTACACACTTGAAAGAATGGAAATAATAATAAGCTCTAACAACTCCCAGTTTCCTGATAGAAGTGGTCTGAGGAACCTATTGTCTTAGAACAACTGAGAATGGATACAAGAAAGAAAAAGGAGGGAATGTGTTGGAAGACAATTACCTCTCTCAGATGAGAGAATCAGCACCAAGCAATTGAGACCAACAAAGAACTAACAACAGTCAGAGCAATCATTCAGTCAGAAGATACATTGCTTTTGTGACATCTAGGTATTTAGGGGATGGAGAATATGCAATTTTTCAAATTAAAACAGAAGAAGGTGCTAAATGAAGATAAGTAACTCCAGGAAACTACTTTTACATCAAAGATCATAAATGCAAGCAGTCTATAAATTGGTCATGTCATTTTACAGCATACACCAGTTTTTAACTGATTTCTATGGAACCATATGTGAAGGTCAGTGGTGCATGGCACTGAATTTGCACTTCAATCAACTCTATTAGTCATAACACTACAAGATTATAAAATACTTAATTTACAGTCTGTAAAAAAACACAGATTAAGCAGATGGAACATGGGACACCCAGGTTTTCCCAAACAAATTGCAGATAAGGACATGTGATCTCTACTGGTTCAACAAAAAAAAAAAAAGCATGGGGAGGACCAAATATGTATACATATACATTAAAAAAGAATGCAATTTGGTCAGACTAGATCCAACCTCTGCAGCTGCACAACTTCACTAAAGTGTTTCATGTCCTCTGATATGCACAATAATCACAGGTAAGAGGGAAATTGATTTACATTTCTTTCACAGCATTAAATGCTCTAATTATTAAATAGCCCTCAACATATGGCAAGGAATTAAGGAATGTAAATCAGGAGCCATGTGCTACACAGTAATCACATAAATGGTTCCCAAATAGCAACACCACTTCTGGAAGGTTAGCAGAATCATACTTTTCTGATTCACACAAAATTTCTGCAAACTACTGGTGAAATACTCTGCACTATAAAGCAAACTATTAATAGAGTGGCAGTGGTAAACAAAGTTTCCTTTAGTGTGTGATTAATTTCATTAGAGCATTAACATGGAAAAAAACAGATATAAAAATGTGTTTAAAGAATAATCTTGGCATATTAAAATGCTTTGATTCTTAAAATTTATTAGACTTTTGACAGTATTAATTCAAAATCTTCTGCTGATGCTTTAATTTAGCAGTTTGGTGAATAGTACAGCACCACATCCTCGGTAGCTGTTTCTTGAGATAGATGACTCATTGTTGAACAACACTAATATCAGAAATTTAAATGCATGCATATACCATAATGATAAAACTGCTTATCTATTCTACTTTCAAGTTTCCAAAGGGTATTTGAAAAAAATACCACACAGCTGTTTAAATCTGCCAGTTGTTTAAAAGTGGTCAATGTTTAGTATGACAATTTTATCTCACTCCTTCACTCTTCATCTCTTTTGTTCTGCCCTCCTTCCCTTTCCCACGTTTCTTGCTCATAGTGTTTTTCACCTTGGCTTGTATTACCCTAATGCTAGGTTGTTGAAAAACAGCTTTTTTTCCTACTTCATATATGTTATGTGGAGTCTTTAGAAGCTACCGTTAGGTATTAATTGTAGCCACTAATACCGACAATCATACAGACCAAAATACTGTTAAAAAAAAAAGCATGTGTTGTTTTAATATACAGACAATTACAGTGTCCTTCTGCATGATCCTTTCTGATGAAATACCTCTCTCTCTCCACACTATTAATTCTAAAAATTGGATGCACTAGATTGTGCATTGAAAAGGTTATTCTTAAAGACAGTCACGAAATGGTAGCACTGCAAGAAAACAGAAACAGGAATATGTAGTCGGGAGTACTGCCAGAAGCAACAGATTTATCTCAGACCAGTCAACAACACCAGAAAACTGTTCTGGCACAAAAGGAAGGCCACGCAATCCATGGGTAAAGGGTAATCTTTGCTTTCTACCTACCCAGGAGTCTGCCTTCGCATCATTTCAACCTCCCCCATCCAGTTCCATTAGATAAGAAATCCTTCGGGTAGCTGGATGTTAGCAGCTGTACCTGAGAGAAGGGTAAGGCAAGGCTGGGTTTCATGCCGCAAAAAAAAACAGACAGCTGCATCTACATGGCATGTCTCACCTGGATTTGGGTAAGACTATACTTAGATGGAATTAAATAAATTCATCAAATTTTGGTCAAGAAAGACAGTTGGCGTTTTCTATAAGAATGGACAAAATAGGTATTTAGAAAAGAAAAAGGCGATATAAAAACAGAAGAAAAAAACAGAAGGAACTGTGGAAGGTGTCTCGGGGCACTTCAGAAGGTAGTGATTAGAGGTTCCTGGGTGCTTTCTGAGGAGGTATTGATCTCTAGGATGCACTGTGTTGTGCAGCTTTTCGGTTCCCTGTACGCTGCCAAAGTAAACCAAGAAGGAGTCAATGAAATACAGTGCCTGTCCTTTAAAATACTGCCTTTTCACATATTTAAAGCTGATAGTAGGAAAAATGTGGCAAAGACCATAAACAAGGATATTTCCTCTTCATTTTTGCACATCCTTCCTGTCTACCCAAAATCTTACATTTATCAGTGGAGTGTTTATGAATAATAAGCTCAAGAGTTGTACAAGACTGTGCATCCTGCAGTTCAGAAGCAGTTTAAACTTTTCATTTACAGAGATGTTTTCCTTCAGCTATATCTTCACGATCTAACACACTGAATTTACTTTTTTTCACCTTTTCCAAGTAAGATGGAAAGCTGCAGCCATTATTTCAATGTCTTGCTGGCCATCAGTTAAAAAATCTTAGAATAACTGAGTTTGGACCTTTGGAAGGTCCAAAGCAGAGCAATCTCTGAAGACAGATCAAATTGCCCAGGTCATATTCTGTCAAATAGTGAGGGTCTCCACAAAGATGGAAACTCCACCACAACTCTGAGCAGCCACTATCTCTGCAACTGTTGAAAACCACCATCACTGGCCTAATAGTTATGAGTTTGCCTAGTAAAGCTAAGGAGGGGAAGAAAATAACTGTTTTTCTTTTTTTTTTGGTCCTATTAGATCATGTCTCATAAAGAAAGACAGTATTGTTACACTGTTTTTGCTACAATCAGCCCTTGAATGTGGTAGAAGCCTGTTGTGCTATGCAGAATGAATGTCTCATAGCAGTTTTTTCTTTATGGGTGCTAGAATACAGAAAACGTACTTAAATGTATATTTGCCATTAGAGGGTTCAAGAACAAAGGTTAAAAAATCCCAACCTTTTCTACACAAAGAAGCTGAAGGAGTTCTCCATGTCCATTTAATCCCAGGTTTTTAGTTTTCATTGAAAATAAAACGTCAAAACTGCCAATGAATTGTCTTGAAAGTTATGCACGACTATTTGCTTAAATATTGGTGGTTGTCACACAAGCAGAAATCAACATCACTAAATAGTGATGTCTAGCCATATCACAGTATGATGTAATACCCATTTTTCCTTAAATCAAACATACTCTTAAGGTACATTTGTTCACCTTTGTGAAGGGCAGTGTATTCCAAATACTGTCTGCATCCTATACATCTAAACAAAAAATGTCAAAGACCATCAATGCTTTATTATAAACTGGTTTAATAGTTTTTCACCAAAATTTTCATAATATCTTTAGGCGATTATATAACTGAATAAGAGATCTCCATAATTTCCTTCTTACATTCTTAATTAGCACTCTTTTTTTGATATATCTCATTAAAGAAAATATTTGAAATGTAATTTTCTGTGTGTCTGCTATAAAAAGAATGTACAAAACTGAGTACTCCATGGATGCATCATAGCATCAAACATTAAAGGATTTCCCTGACATTCTTTATAAGTACACCTTTTAATGTAACCCAGAATAGTATTAATTTTGTATTACAAAATCTCTTTGTTTCTATAGATTGACTAATAATTTTTTTCATTGTAAGAAACATATACATTGATTACTACATTTTAAATTCACTTTTTGCTTGGTTAAGATCCACTACTAAAAATCCATGAAATCCATTAAAATCCCCAAAGTTATCCTGGATGAATTTCTAATGCACTTAAATATTTCTGAAAATGCTTCAGAGTTAGAGTATTTAAATAATAATTATATTTCCAATTCAGGTGGCATTATGTAAATTGTATCATTACACAAGGGTAATAAAAACTTTGAAACTATGATATTGCATTCCTTTGGTACTTAGCTATTTAAACTAGTCAGCCTGAATGAGAAGTAGTTGTATATTTCAGATAGAAAAAAAAATCATTGCAAGATTTATATAATGTGATAAAAGGCCTTAGTGCAAAGCAGTCAACAGTAGAATACCTTGGAAGCAAGACCAGTGCTTCTCAACCACTTCCTAAATAACCCAGAATAATTGCATCGCAGAGAAAAGGTGATGGTTTTGATGTCTTTGTCCATCAAATCTGGCTGAAAAATTTAACCACCCCATCAGTCTGCTTTACAACGAGCACCAACGAGCTACACAGAAATCTGCAGCATCTGCTTTCACGTCTTCCTTGTAGATGAGACAAAAGTAAGCAAAGCTCTAATTCAGCCTTGATGTCGTCAGCAGTAATTCTAGCATTAGAAGCAAACGCTGATGCTTTGCCAGGAGAGAAAAAAAAAGTACTGCATATACGTGTTCAGTGAACTGGGAAAGCCTCCCAGACTAGCTCCTCTATAGGCATATATAATTTCACTGTAAAGTACCTACATTTTTGTTAACTCTTCTGATGCATAGCATTTGGCAACACATGGCTACGCTGTGCAGGGCCAGCAGTTGGGCTTAATGACCCCTGTGGGTCCCTTCCAACTCAGCCTATTCTGTGATTCTGTGATTTTTTCACTTTGCATCGTGCAACACTTCGCCCAGTTGCAGTACTCTGCACAGTTGTAGCATTAATTTTAATTTTACATCTTCACTGTTGATTTATTCACAGACTTTCAATAAATAAATAAATGAATAAATAACCAAATAACCTCTGTCTAGCTACTCAGCCCCTAACTTGTACTACACAATTTTTCTGGTTAGTTCTTTAGTATCAAAGAGGTTTCTGTGGGTTTTTTATCCTTCCACTTTCTTAATGAATCATTCCCTGGAATGCTTATAGCTACTGAGTTAGTTCTGTTCCTGGATTTTAGCACCGTCTGCATGCCCTGGATAAGTTATTAATGAGATTTTCATATCTTCCTCTCTATTACTTTTCCATTTTTTACAAGGAATGCTTTTTGCCAATATACATTATCCACAGCTCTAACATAGGTTAACCTGAGTTTCTCGCTGACTCCTCTGAAAGCACTATTATGGCCAGATTCCAGGTGGCCCTTCCAGGTATGCCCCAAAAGAGCATACAGTAGCTCACTCCTTTGTGTCCCAGCATTTACAAAGACAGTGGGCTTTTAGAAGATGCAAGTGCTGCTCTGAATTGCTCTGCACTAGCACTGGCAGAGAGATATTATCATTTCCAAAAGATGAAACTGGAGCAAAGAAACGCTAAGGAAGCAACCAGAACTGAGCAGGGGAACTGCACTTTTTTCCTTTAAAAACAGTAGTGAAAGCTTTCCAGTAGTATTCTGCAGAAAATATAGTCAAAGAACCTTCTTTTATGATATTCTGAAATTGCGTTAAGCATCTTTGGGGCTGACAAACACTGCCAGGTTTGGCTAGGGGACTAGCCAAGCTAAGGTCCCCCAGCTAGGGACTGCTACAGCTACAAACTCTTCTAAAGCAAATTAAAAACTCTGAATCATAGAGATGTATAAATACAGCGTCCTAAATTTAACACATTCCAGATCATCAGCATATGATCATGGCTGTGTTTCCTGGCAACTGAAAACATCTAACTATTTCATAAACACACATATATGCATATAGCTCTTCTGATCTGGGCAGGGGACGAAGGTAATATTTGAGAAAATGGGTTTCCCTTGTGCTCATATTGATGAGCACATCACACAACCTTTAACCACCAAGTCTGATATTCTACACCATTACACTGATTTTATGCAACTACATATCTAGTGCCCCAAAGATGAAAGATCACACCTGCAAGTGCTCATGGCTGACCATCTCTCTGATAGTAGTAGTCAGCAAGAATTCCCCTCCACTCTCTTCAGTTTTCCTCTTCAATTGATTTACAAAATTTTGGGAAAAAAGAGGTTTGCGTCTGTCTAAGAGAAATGCAATGCAGATGCTTGCTTAAAGCAACCAGAACCTTTGAAAGCAGAGATAGTCCCTTCAAAATGGAATCACAGTGCATTTAATTTTCATCTACCTATGGATTTATCCTCCTTTTTTTTTAACAACCAGCATTCACCTCTTTGGTTACAATAAGAATGCTATTCCTGAAGCTGGTGAGACTGACCAGAGTTTGCAGAAGAGTCCTCAAATTATACACATTTCCATAGATCTTTTCAATGTCAATATGGCACTTGAAACTTTTGGCTATGAAGTCCAGTCCTCTGTCCTTTTAACTTCCCTTTGGTTTTGTTCTAGTTTTTTTTTCTCCAATATTTAAGTTTTCTATTCAATTATGTTTCATAAATTTCGTAGAGTAGAAAAGACAGAAGTTCTATAGCTGTTGGAAAGACCAATATCAAATGTGAGAAAGTAAAGAAGGCTGAACAGCTTATGGCGATAATCATGGGGCAGAGGAGAGCAGACAGATAATTCAATCACTTTCAAATTTTTTGGTCCCTTGCTTAGTTTTAGTACCCATTATTTTGTGGATTTCCTTTTCTAAATGCTAATAAAAAGCAAAGGATTTATGAAAAAGTGTTACCCTAAGTGTCTTGCAAACATTACAGCAAATAAAAAGAAGAAAATACCTTCATGATTTGTAGAAAGTTGAAAACAATTAAGGTCTGTATGACTTGCCATTTGCATGGCTGTATTTCGTACAAATTAATGCTAATGAGGTACAGAATTTGTTTTGAAGTCAAACTTGTAATTTATTTTGATGACTAAACAAAAATGGCATGGAATGTTTGGGTAAAATAGTTCATTTCAGAGCTGCAAGTGCAGTCAAGAGTGTTCCAGCTGCAATCCTGTGCTTAGCATAAAATGAGTACGGAGAAAAAATTATCTCCCCTTGAATAAACCCATGCCTATCCATATCACTACAGTAGGTTGGGGAATATATCTAAGTCATATGAAATGTCTCTGGCTTCGGAGGACGATGCAGTGTCATCTTCTCCCTGCCCACACCCATTTTGCAGGTTATTTCATCATTGTAGTGTTCATACATCATTCAAGGATCCCAGCCGCTCGGACAGCCAGTAGCCAACAGCCAAAACCTGTTTATCTGACAGAGGTGTATCACCAGTAAAAGTTAAACCTTCCTCAGCAGTCTGTAGAAAATAGTACTCAGTTTTGAAGTGCATCAGTGAAGCATCAAGTTACATACTGTCAGTACTCACACCAAGTCTCCCAGTAAAACGAATTACAAATCTATCCCTTAATTCAAGAACTACCTCCCAACCAGACATTTACTTAGCTGAATTTAATATACAGTCTTTCAAGAAGCCTATACACTTCCCTTTTGTTGGTCAATAACTAGATAAAATTCCAGTATTAACCTAAAACTTTTCGTTACTAAAAGCGCAATTTTTTTACAGTGAGCTAAATTCTTGCTGAAAGACATCTCTGAAAATGTCTTTCACAGCAAGTGAAAGTGGGCTGATGAACAACTCTTGCTTTCAGACAACTTTAGAAGAATTCATCTCAGACCCTGGACTATTTCTGGTGTAGCAAATGTTAGGCCAGATTGGGATCCCAGTCATAGTAGTGATATGTGCACGATAATGCAAACTGCTATGCCAAAGCAAACATTCTACTGGTTTAAAATGGGTTATTTCAGATTCACATAAATGGAAGTGAAACATAACTGAGACTAAGTATCTTAAATTAATGATGTGCGGCATGGTCAGAATGCAGTAATCTCTTGCAAAAACACTTTCAGAAATTCCCAGGGCTTACTAGGCACGTAGTGTTAAAAAAAAAGAAGGTTAATTATTTCTACACCTCTTTTCACACCACAGGTCAATATAGAAAAAGGAATAAACTGCTAGAAAATTCCTGAAATACAAAACTACATAATTACTAAGCACTATGTACAAAAGCATTGTTTGGCATGTTTTACATCATGAATTATCACAACTGCCATTTACAAGTGTTCTTTTAAACTGTAAGAATCCATCCATCCACAACTGAAGTATCCTTGATGATTAAGATTAATGTGTCATGAATCACCACGGTTTAATATGCATGACACAGTTTCATTTCACACATATTCTGCATGGGTTGATTGCCATGTATACCAATATCAAACAGATGTTAATTCTTTAATTTTTTTGCTCTCAGAGTATGTTTTAATTATCTACGAGGCTTCATAAAGAAAGAGAGGGAGGTTATTTTGAAGTAAATTTAATGAAAAATATAAAAGAAAAATCCATTAGATTTTTTCTTTATTTCATGTTTTCAACAATACAATTTCAATATTAAAAAAAAATACTTGATATGTAAAGGAACTGCAGACTGCTCTCATTAAATGGCTCATTCCTTGTAAGCAAGAAAACTTTGATTATTTTTCTAATAAAATACATGATTTTAAAAGCCCTGCCAACTGAACATGGGCTTGGTGATATGAAATGTTTGTGCAAGTCATTGGATGTTTATACTATGCCTAAATTCTTAAATTTGAATATTTTGCAAAGAAATCAAAATTCCATGTAAACATCGCTATATAAATTCTCACATCAACAGTGCTCATATATCAGCTAAATTAAAAAGTCTTTGAATATAAAATATTTCACAATATTCCACTGTACAGAGGCCAGAAATGGAAATGAAAAGATATCCTAGGTTAAAAGTAATGTATAATGAGAAAGCTGTTTCAGTCAGCGTCAGCTCCCACTTTCTGCTGTGTCAGAAGCAAGCCACCATTCTCCAGGACCAGAACAGCAACAGAGCCACAGGTTAGCATGGAATATTGTGGGATAAAACCTCTGAGCTTTAACTAATTCCTAATTTGATCAGAGTCATTATTGTAATTTCCATGGAAGTTGGAGCATCAGCTTTGGGCCAGACCTTCCTGAAATCAACAAGAACAGGAATGGCTCCCAAGGATTTTGCAGTAGAATTAGTTTCACCAAGCTGAAACAGTCTTCAGGTTGAAAATTACAATTACCAAAACTGTTACAAATAATAATAATACCAGTAGGAGTGCATATTTGATAGTGCAATGTTAGATAGCATAAATACAGATAAACAATAATAGTAGATATAATATTGTCAAAAATAAGATATTCAGCCCCTCCCCATGTCATAGAGATTTTTCTGTACACAGTAATATTTTCAACACCATAAAAATTATTTAAATTTCTTGCCTATATAACACATATTGACATGAGACGGCATACAGCTTTAAAATCAAAATGTGAACTGACATTTCAAAAAATAACTGACAGTCATGGCACAAGAGTGCAGTGACCTCTGTCCTCCAATATTCTCTTTTCCTGTATTTTCTTTTCCAAGTGCCCAAATAAGTGCAAGGTGCCCAGAAAAAAAATGCATATTACCAGTGAAATTTTAGTTTCAAAGAAGCCTAATTTCAAGAAGTGAAATTTCAAAGAAGTCAGAAAATACAACACTTTCACTGAATTTACTGGGCCAAGGAATGAATCTAAAATGTGGAATTTACACACATCTCACAAAACACTTGTGCAGATTTCTGAAAACATACACTTATCGCATTGCAGGGAATTAAGCTTGCATTCCTTGTTCAACCAAAATTCCCTGACTGGAATAACAGCTTTAGATGTTATTTTTGTTCACATTCTGTCTTACTATGTTAAAACATCTGATTTTTTTTCTTTTTACTTAAGATAAATGTGTGAAAGTGCCTTCTTTCCATTCATAGATGTTATCTTTCTCCAACTTCAAATGATTCATCTGAGTGAATGTAGTTATAAATAATTTATCAAGATACATACCAGTTGTTAGGGAAAAAAAACCCTGAAGGAAGAATATCACTGCATAAAATCTGAACATTAAAATTGATTTTTTAAAATCAATCTTTAATTGGTTTTATTACCTCCTAATCCAGGTCTGAGGCGATTATCATAACCATCCAGAAGTCTGTCTAGAATTCTTGTAAAGATGGTGATGTTATTCTTAGCTTCATCTTCCAGGGAGTCAGCCAGCACTGATCTAAATGGATATTTTACATTTTAGAAGGTGCTAAGTATGTTTTAACATACACTCAACATGCATTCTTTTTCAGGCTGGCCTTTAAGTTGCTGCATTCTAACAGGAAGGGTGTATTTAATAGTATACGAATACTCAATCCATATATTACAAGTTCAGACATATAAGAGTCAACAACATACTTTTTAAAATACCCAGGCAGTCATTTTCCAGTAGCCTCTACTTGTAGTCATCATTGCATTACTGTGAGTGCTACTTCAAGCTCCTTCGTGCTCGCACTGTTAGTGGGGGCTGTGCTGGTGCAAAACCCCAGAAGAGCTTCCCAGGCTTTGGTGGCATGTCACTCCTGAACTGATAACCTGGGATCCCATGCACAAACCCATCTCCTTCCAGCTCTGTCTTATCTGTCCTCACCTAGCTATACTCTATCTCTGGATAAATCCTGTGGATTTGCTTCCACCCAATGGTCATATAATGTACATGACCAGAAGAACTAACATGAGGGAAAACTCCAGCGATCATGCTCAGGGAGTCCTCTGACGCCAGCAGTTGGTGGGAGGGAACACCAGTGCTGACTAGCAAGCTGCAGGATAGCTGTGGACAGCCTTCATCTTTCCAAAACACTATTTTGTCATAAAAAGCACTATCTGATATCCCACTAGATGCAGACAAACCTTATAAAAGTTGGATGGAAAAAGGAATCATAAATGATGTATCAAGAAGAATCTATAGATCACTGATTGTTTCAAACTTCCTCAATAAAGAAAGAGACATTACAGCCTTCATGGATCAAATCTCTGTGGAACACGCTACGGGCTGGAATATGAACCTGCTGCCCAGGCAGCTGTGGTGTTCCACAATCCTCCGAGACCTGGGCACCCACACCCAGAAGGGTTTGTGCCAGGGAAACCCTGACATGCAGACAGCCTTACACATGCAAATGTTACTGTGCCAACAATTTTAAGCACTATGCATGTGAAGTACATGAGCTCATCAGTCTTATCTACTTAATACCAGCATACTGGTATCAAGGAACATAAAACATGATTTGGTACACACATTACCATTTATACCTTTTTCAGCCACCTAAATTTTTAATCTTAAATGTTCAAGTATTTATCATTTTGGAATGAAGGCATTCTGAATGCCATAATAGCAAGCACATTTTCCTCCTCCTCCTCTAAACCAAAAGTAGGTTTGGGTGATATTTTCTCTAAAGCAAGCTATAAAATGATTTAAGACAAGGCTGTATGTTGGTCCCCAGTTCAATAGCATGAAGGAAGTATTTAAATGTAAATCATTGCAGTCTGTGCTTTCCATCATGTAAACCATAGAATCAACCCAAATCAGATAACTTATAAAGAACCCATGAAAATTTCATGTGTGATTTTATTCATGTGTCAGTTTTTTCTTAATTGCAATTACTGGATGGTTCCTTTTTGGTCTGTAAAACGTATCACTGTACTCATGGTAGTGTACGTCTCTGCCATTTTTGAGATACAACAATTTTTTAACTCAAGATTCCACTAAAAAAAATTAGACCAATACAATTACATCAAATTAGGGTCAAATCCCGCAAACTTTACCCAGGCATAAAGTCGTTAATAACGCATGTAGTCTCTTTGACGTCAGTAAGATTACTCACTTGAGTAGGGTTTGCAGGATCTGGCCCACTGTGACTCAACTAATACTGCACCATAGTTCGGTATAAAGTGAAATAGAAAACATAGTTTCAGGAAATGTTTTGTTGGCTGGGAAACAAACAAAAGTATTGGAGACTTGTTAAGCCATAGGAAACTTGCATTATTTAGCATACAATCCTTACCATACTAGGACAAGACCTACTGCAGCCATAACTAAAGCAAGTAAATCAAAGTTACTAACTACAATTAATTACATGTTTAAGGACTGCGTGCAACACAAAAGAATTATGTGATAAAAATTACTTCCTCTTATGCTGTCACTTTAGAAATGGAGAACTTTACACAACATAAGAAAAGTTGATTAATAAATGATGCTATTGTTTTATTATATGTGATTGTGAAGTTGTATGCTATCTCCACCTAGAGGTTTAAAGCTTAAGCATCATTTTGAATTCTATTATGTTTGATCAAAAAAAAAATCAAGGAAAAAAAAAAAGGCATGCCCATATTACTAAATATGTGAGCATTATTTTAAAGACTGTGATTTGCAGTGTGGCTTCATCATAATCTATTTCTCCATTTTGTATGGTACAGAATCACAGTGATACAGTAACTCAAATAAATATTTAAGATCCAATAAGGCATTTAAAGAAACTGTTATTTTAATAGTGAAATAAAGCATCAATTCACAAACCGTTTAAGGACAAGAGATCAGGCTTTTTTGGTCCCTAAATACATTCTACTGCATTTGCTCTAGAAACTATGTAATACTGCATTCAAACAGCTAAGAAAGATTTTTTTTTATTACGTTACTACATCCTATACTTTTATAACCCCTCACACAAGCTTACCCTTAGCAGATTGTAACATACATGTTTGCACTGAGCAACAAAACTAAATATCCTCTCACCTTGTTGGTAGCCACACCAATAAAACGAGAAGAACCAACTGCATCTCGGAGAGTGCCAGCTTCCTCTTCATCGCTGCTCTTTGCAAAACCTAACGGTGTAAGAAAAACACAAACCCACTCTCAGCCACAGTCAGTCTCCGCCAAGCAGTGCTTTCAACTTAACCCGAGGAAAAATATGTCACTTCACTGGAGAAAGGAAACCACTGGATTTCCGCAGCACTTTTCAGTACTAGCAACTTATTGTATCTCCATCTTTCCCACCGATCCTGCTCTGTGCAAAGAGGCAGCGTATGATCAGAAGTGGCATGTGAGCCGGCGCATCAGATGCTTTCCTGTTCCGTGGTATGAAAGCCCCGAGACGAAAAGGAACAAAAAATAAAAACCGTATGTATGGGAGGATGGGGGCTTAACCACCCCTCGCCTCACTACGGCACACCGCAGCCGGGGGGGCGGGGGGGCG
>VZTD01002083.1:405740-563026 GCA_013397725.1 Rhagologus leucostigma | reverse complement strand
TGGGAGCCCGGAGCGGGCGGGCGCGGCAGCGTCGCCGGTGCGCGAACGAGAAACGGAGCGAAAAGCGCTCCCCAGAACGGTACAGCACATTTTCCGTGGCCCTCTCTCGTCAGCCTCTCAGTCGCCTCTGGTCAAGTGTGTGTTTGCCAGGGTACAGCCCCGGCAGCCGCACCGCGCTCCCCTGGACTGCGGCGGGAGCGGGGAGCCGCCAGCCCCGGCTCCCACCCCGCTCCCCGGCTGCCTCATTAACATTCCCTTCCCCACTTGCCCATTGGCACAGTCTAATTGGAATGCAGAGAGAAGAAAAGTCTATCATTTAAATAGCTCAGGATGCAGGCAGACAAGGAAACAAACCTCGCTTTTATTTTTTCTTCCCTCTCAAATTGCATTACTTTCTGTTGTATTGTCTTTTAAAGCACGTTGCCCTCCTTTCGTATATGCAGTCCTCCACTGGTAGTAACTGGATCGCTGCTGGGATTCATTCCCGTTGATTTCAGGTTTTCCAGTACAAGTAGAACAGGACAAGCTTGATAATTAAAGATAAGGGTTTATATTTAGTGTACCCTCATTTTGCATTGTTAACTCAGAAATAATTAAGTAACGCTGGCAATAATATTTCAGCTTTTTTTTTCTTTTTTAAACCAATCCTCATCTATCTCCTTTCCTTTCAATCTCTTAACTGCCCAAAGCACTGTCTCAATTATCCTCTCTTAATGGCACTGGCCTGCTTATTGTCTTTAACTGAAATTATTCTGATGAAGTTTGGTTCTGAACCAATGTTAGTTCCAAAATGAACATGTGAAATAGGATGCGCAGACATGGAAGGGGGTGGGGGGGGCGGGTGAGGGAGAGGGAAAAGGGAGGGAAGGAGAAAGAGGTAGGAAAAAAAAGAAGAAAAAATTTCTTAAGTTACCTGTAGAAATGGGGTGTTCCTCCTTCCTAATTGTTGCAGCTTGCAATTGGAGGTGTCCTTTTCCTTCTCCTTTAGTGGTTTAATGACTCCACAATAGAGGATGAGAAGCAAAAGACGGAAGAAAAGTACTTGGGCTATCAAGACAATTTGTTCCTTCCAACTTTGAGATGTTTCATAACTTGGAGTAAGACTGGGAGGAGAGAGGGAATAAGCTGGATGGCTTTGTTTTAGAATAACCAGTAAAATGACAGCCCAAATGGTGGAAAATGACAGAGAGAAGGACACAGGAGCAAACACTGAGATCTGAAAAACACTCATTCAGCAACCATCTAACCCTGGCTGTGTCTAAGGTCCAAGGCCCTCATCTTTCCCTGTCCAGATGTGAAAATGTGCTCTGTCCATGGTCAGTTAGGTATCTATGGTCAATCTAAAGTCTTCTTTGGATCTGCCTGTAAGTCCCACGTACTAGGAATTAACAGCTGATACTAGATGCAGAATCAACCCTCTCAGTAAAGAAAACTAGTTTTAACTACTTGTTCTAAGAAAAAGTGACTTCACAAATATCAAAATGGAGGAAAAAAAAGAATCACTGAAAGTGAAGAGTCTTCATGATTTATTCTTATATTTAACACGTTATATAATCAAAGCAGAATGGTTTTTTCCAGTTATTCATGGCATTCCTTCTCAAAACACACTTCCAGTAATCATAATACTGAAACTATAATCTAATTTTCATTTGTGAGTTGCATAAAAAAATAGAAAAACACATTCATTAAGGAAAGCAGTCTCAGTGGCTCCTTGTTGCTGTGATAGCATGTTGTCGTTCTTCAAAGGCCACATGGGGTAGGTATGTATTTATAATGAGCTTGTGCTCATAGACTTGCCCAAGAAAAATGTGCTGGGTTTTAGGCTCTAATCACGATTATTACCCATGATGTTCTTTGAGATTTACCATAGCTTCATGCACTGAAGTCATGCTTCAGATTTGAAATTTTAAAATAACCCCTTATTCCCATTTTAAACAAGTTGGATAGCCCTATGGGGCATCCCAAATCACAGGAAAGCTAAGTATGGGGACGAACTAGTGTGGCAATGTGAAAAATCAGAGGCAATATAATTACTAACAGAGAGAAAGGTTTTTCTGCTAGTCCCACACACTTATAACCTGTGCTGCTGGTGAACTGGACAGCATTTGGGGAGAAAACTGTGGTATTGCTGGGCTGTTATTGTTTTGTTGGGTTACATGCAAGCATAGCTCACAAATGCTAGATGTGTTCGCTCTGGCTGGTTAGAAAAAGTGTGCTTGAGCCCCCTCAGGTGCACAGTCAGCAGGGAACCCTTTCCTTCTGCATTATTATTCGTGGTATGGTATTGAATGCTGTCATTCATTATTGAATTTCAATTAACTCTAAGTGATATGCGGCATCCAACACATCGCCTGGGTTTGTGAGGCTCCTGAGTCCTGATGCAAGCACCCTGGAAGGTGGGGAGTCATGCCCTTGGTTTAAATAGAACTTGAAATAGTCCATAGAAAGGCAGCAGGTCTACAAATTGTTTCTTTCAAAGTATAAATAAATATTTTACTTAAAAGGTTTTATTTCTTTTGTGCTATATTTGCTGCAATATATAAATAGAATTCAATTCCTATTTTGATAGTTTAAAAATCTTAAAAACAAACAAAGGATCTCACAATCCTATTATTTCCTCTTGCCAAGGATCTCAAAACTCTGCACAGGCTGATAAACGATGTTTCAGAATTCTTTTGTGAGATTGGAATGACTTCCTCTGTGAGCACAAATTGAATAGCAGGGTAGGTATGTGACATTTCATAAGCACTTCTTACAGTTTAGAGGTAATAGAAACACAGGAGAGGTTAAGCCAAGGCTAGTCATTATCCAGACTGCAAAACACGAGGTTGAATTCTTCCTTTAAAATTGTGCTGAAAAGAATCTTTCATATGACAAAGTTACACCATCCTTCAGGCAAAATAATTTACTCAAAAACAATACCTCTGATTTGTAGCCACTAGGGAGGTGGCAGTAATCATTTTCTGTCATGGACGTAATCAAATAATGCAAAACAGAACTTAACACATAATTCTAATCTGGGGTACATTCTGCAGTATAACATTTCCAGAAAAAAATTGGCAGATTGAGGTAATCAGCATTTACTTTGTACTGCTTGAGAATAATCCCCACCCTTATATCTAGGCCAGCAGCACTCTGAGCTGGAAGGATATAAACAATAATCATTGCAGTTCAATGAAGTGACGCATATGTGTGAAAATTGAAGTGATATATTGGAAATTTTTGTATGTGATAAGCAGTGGATTTTTTTAATATAAACTATGCTTTTAAATTTTTTTATCTCTAAAAAGGCATAAAACATATTTCAATATGACATTAATTTTTTGATAGACTGCTTTATCCTTTTAAAATTGCTATTTATATTAATTAAATCGTTAGATATAAATTCAAGCGTTTGAGATATGTATCCAAGACATAATTTTTATGTAATTTTAAACATGTACATTGTCTTCTTTCTGTAAATAATGACGAAAAGAAAACATTGAAGGGGGAATTAGTTTCCAACCTAGTCAGTCCCTAGACTGGCTCATCATCCAGGTACATGACTGCTAATCTGAGAAAAAAGAAGGAAGAAGCTGTTTTTTTTAAGGAACCCCATAGAATGAAGATGGAAGTCAGATTTCTGTAAGAAGAGAAGACTCAGGTGTCCAAAACTCCTCCTCCTTATGCAAAATTGCAACCCCAATTTCTCAGAGAGTTGAAATTATTTTGAGATGCACCATCCAACACTAGATGCTAGTACAGCGAGAAAGCAAGAAAAATCTTACAACTTTATGCAGTACCCAATGTTGCAAGGGTCTGAGCAAATCTTAGAGTTTTCAATCTGTGACACTTATGGATTGGGAAGAGTTGCTGTGCTTGTTCAAAAGCTCTAGCTATCATAGAGTCTTCCTGATTGAAGAGCAAAAGCAAAGGGCCAGTGCCAGCTTTATTTCAGCTGTGTGTAATCAGCTTTAAGTTACTTTCCAATGTGCACTGAGAAGTTCAGCAGAACAGGAAATTGAAATGAACTTTCCCACCTTAAATATTGATGAATGTTTCTTCTTTCCCAGGATTATGCTTCTCCCAGATTTGAACCTTAAATACCACATGAGGATTTTTAGTTTTCTCCAAGCACACAGATATCTACAGAAAGAGTCAGCAGAGAGTCTTTGCTGTCTATCAGGAGTAGTGAAACTTTCATCATCCTTTTAGAGTAGATCTTCCTTGGCCGGAGAAATATAAGACAAGCAACAGAGGGCAATACAACATATTCACCAGCTGGGACAGGAAAGCTCAGGTCTGAGCTTTTGGTCACTCTTGGTCTGAGTTGATAGGAAGGGGAGATCTGCTTTTATCAAAGCAACAGTTTTCTTCATCTGAAAATCCCTGTTTTCTGTTTTATAGCTATGGCTAAAAGTGAGTTTACAGCAAAATTAGACTTTTGCTTGAGTAGACAAGACAGAATGTTGAAAATGAAAATATATGTTAAATTGTTCTATAAATATAATTACTTTTGTGTTATTTATATAAATACAGTTTATCTTTCAGCTGTTCACTCAAGTATTCCTTGGACTCTGAAGACATTTTTAATGCAAAGCAACACAGATCTGTGATGTTTTGTGTTTCAGGTGTCCAGTTTGGGGCAAGTAGAGCTTGTTTATTAGAAAGTTAGAAATATACTTAATTTCTAAAAATCAGAGTTACAACATAGAACTACTTCGAGTTTCATTTTGTTTGAATATATTTTGAAGCTCAAAAGCAAATCCTTTTCTATTTCTGCAATGAAATCGATATTCAGAGAAAATTTTACAGATGTAGGGGCCAGTTATGATCAAGCCTTTTTCCAGGAACACAACGAAAGGAAGGACACTAGACTTCTGTCACTTTGTGTGGCCTACAAAATTGCCATGTGCTGACTTTGCAGCCTGGTAATATGAAGAATCATTTGTCAATGGTTATCTTTGTTTCTGCAGAGGCCTCATCTCCCCTTGTCACTTGCAGATACTGGCCATCCTAAGTAATGTTTGATGCACACGAATTTATCAATGACCACAGGATTTGCCTAAGCTTCAGGGCCTCAAAAAACTTCTTAAAGAATGTGCTTCTGCACATCTCTTTCTCCCACCATAATGCAGGCTGTAGGCAGATGACACAATTGAGTAGTGATATTTCTATGTTTAAAATATTTATTTAATCACTTAAATTCTGCTTCTGGAGATTCAGTAACATGAAAGACTAGTAAAAACAAGCAGAAAGCTAAATGGAGTATAGTATGACAAACAAAGGGATTAAGGAGCGATGAACTTTTCAGACAAACTGGTTCAAAAAGTACTGTCTTTTGTAAACAAGCACAAGTCACTCTAGAACAAGAAGCACAATACAGACCTTCAGATTGCCTGAAAATTGCTGAAATTGGCAGTTCTGGCAGTGCCGGGTTTTGAGCAGAAAATAAGCATGGGGTGTTTATTCCTACTAAGAGTGTATTTAAATTTTAAATTTAAAAAAATTGATGCTTTTCTAAATTCCTTATAAAAAATATTTCATCCTTTGGCCTGATTTCAGTGCTGCTTAAAAAAATGGCCAGAATTCAGTTAGCAGTCTGTTCAATAACTGCTCCTAGTCAGGAAAGCTTTTGTTGCTGATCCAAGACTACGTTATCTTGGGTGGCAAAAAGTTTGCATTTTAAAAATCATTCTGCCTCCCAGGACTTCAAAGAGTTTCCTCCTGTCTTTGACTTATGTTAGCTAAAACACACACAAAGGTGTTCTTCTATCACTAACAACAAATAATCCAAAGACAGTTCTAACATGAAATGTCTTGCCTAGCTTCAACAAGAACAACAGAAAAATCACATCACTCCATACTTGAGTTAACACAAATGTAGCCTCTTCATTGATGGAGTCTAGGAGGAAAAGTGTTGTGCTATGTCCCATGTTTTTTAGAAAAAAACATAAGCCACATAATTGCTTAGGGGTGTAGCTGTAGTTTATAAGTCTGCTCACATTTTGCAGAAGCCTGGAGCTATATATAAATATTTCTGGGTTAATTAACTGTCATTACAGTATTTTTATGCATTTAAAAGAAGAATTTAGCTTTTCAGCACACTGCAGATTACATATTATGCAGGATGACAATTAAATCATAGTAAAGACAGTTGCATAAACAAACTGCTGGATTTTAGTGCCTGCTCTATGTATTGCTGTTTCCTAAATTGCCCCTTCCTACACCAACAGATAGAGAGATCAGAAAGCTTCCAAGCTGGGCAGATGAGAACCACCTCAGGTCCTGAGGAACTGGTTAGATGGGTTCTCAACCTGCCCTGCTGGAGGAGGTTGAGTTACCCAGTGATTGCTCTCAGCATGCACCTAAGCCGGTGGTATGAACCCTTCCTTCAGTCTTCCATGCTTGAGTGTGGATGAAGGTTTTCTATCTTATCTCCACTCACTTCCAAACATGAAGGTGCCAAATACAGCCCAGGGCCTGAGAAAAAGCTTCAGACTTTGGCCACTGTCAGTACAGCTGCGTTCCATTGCTTTGAGAATGCCCCAGGCTAAAATAAATAAATAACCAGATAAATGGATGACAGTTCATATAAACAGTCCTGTTTATCCTTCCTCTCCTTTCAAGCAATGAATCACCAGTGAAAGAGTGATGACTCACTAGGGGAATCCAAAACGTGCTTTCTCTTTCATATGTGAGTTTGCAGTAGCCATCCATGCTCCAAAGGGGGAGAAAACTGGGCTGCATTTTAATATTCGTTTCCACAAAGCTGAGTCAAAACTGCTTGTAAGTGCCAAGGGATTTTCAAGGAAAAACAGCTGCCCTCATATCTCACGGATGTAGTGAGAATCTTTAAATAGTTGCACATGGCAGATAGTTTATGTCAACACAGTATTGTATTTGTGAGCTTCTGGGTACCAACTGCTGGACACAAAAGAACATCTGCAATAAGAATAGTATGCTACTGTCTACAAAGTAAGCACTGTGTTACCCAAAAGCTCTGCATAGTGCTGTTCAAGTTTGCCACACCAAAAAGGGTGCCCAGAGTAAGAGTTCATTAAACATCACCAAGATTGTTCTAGAAGAGAGAGCTTGTTATGTCCTTTTTAATTGATTCTGTTGTACCTGGCTTTGTGCTCTGAGCTCATTCTGACAGTCTCTGTTGTCTCTCTAACAACCTGGACAGGTTCTCACCTTGGCCTGGCCAGTCCCTGGCATGGACAGACAGAGTTGCATGCTGCATTTTGGGAACATGGCAACAGGCCCTTCTTCCCTGTTTGGGTTTCTCTTTTCTCTCCACACAGTTTTCCCACTGTGCTCCCTGGCTCCAGAGACCTCATTTGGTACATTGCAAGTCCCTTTTTCCTGGGAAGCCCTAAAGGATGCTGTGGGTTGCACAGGGACAGCTCCTTCCCCACCCTACCTGGGGAGTGCAGGACAGCATTTGATGAAGGAAGCTTTTAGCTAACCCCAAATTGCCACTGTGTTGAAAAGCAGGCATGCACATGGCCAGATGTCACAAACACTCTTGTTAGATGGGGCGAGATCCTCGCCAGTGCTGACTCTCCCTAAGCACCTCCATCTGTTGTCCAGAGGCAGAGGGACAGGGATCTGGGATGCAAGAGATTGAAGAGGCATGGAAGAAAAAAGTCTTTTTTTTATCTAATTTACCAAGTCACACAGCTTAAACTTCCAACTTTACACTACTCACAGAATTCTCACTCCTCTCTTTTGCTTCCCATTTACCACAGGCAACAGTTCACCAGGAACCTCATATCGTCATATCCTTGGCTGTGTATTTTTTGAATTATGTATTTGCCCAACAGGATTATTTCCACCAAAAAAATGTAGGTGGCTGTTACAATTCCCAATCAGTTTCTCTTCAAGGAAAAAAAATTGTAGCTGAACGGAGTCCTATTTAGTTTTTGAAGTTTTAGAGGACTAGCAGGGGGTTCTGTTTGTACAAGGACCTTTCTATTGCTGTGAACCTAAAGCCTACCTTAAAATCTGTAGCTAACTAAGAGATCAGTCTACCAAAAACCACGAACAGCTTACATTCAAGAGATTGAAGAAAACATGCAAGATAGTTTTTTTTCATTGTTTATATTAAAGATGTACCTGCAGCCTGATTTGGCAGACTTGTAGCTTTCACATACTTTCATTGGAGTAGTTTGGATTGCAGAGAACATCTTTCTTCTCTGGTTTTATGTTACTCAATCCAGTCCTTCATGAATATATTCAGGAAATGGGGGATATTAATTTTTTTTTTTTCTGCACAGCAGCAGGTCTATCTTTAATTCAGTATAAACACAGCATTTCCTCCAGTTAATTCTTATCATGCCTTAAAAAAAATTAAAAAAATCAAATGTATCAAGCTATTCAAAGAGACTATAAAGATTTGTTTTATTTAAATACATCTTTCTTATCTAATCATCTTTCTTTTTCAGGGTAATTTTCTTCTGAGCTTCCTGCATTTTCTACCAGCCTGTTCCATTTAAAGAAAAATATCACAGGCTTCAAGCTTCCAGTTGCTCCTGTGTTACATCATCAAAACACTGGTAAAATTGCTATTTTGAAGTTAATTGTTATTACTTTTAATTTTGTGAACATGATTTTAAATGTAAAATGAGTCTTTGGTGTTCCATCCCTTAAACTGAAAAAAAGTTTTGGCAATGAAGAATTTTGTATTTCACTAATACACCAGCAGCATTGAGAACAAGTCTCAAAAAATATAAACAGTACTTGTAAAGCCATGTAAGTCTTCTCAAATGACACAATATGGTTTTATTTGGCTGAAAATGAAAGAGTAAATTTAAGTTGATCCTGAATACTATTCAAACATATTATTTAAGCAAAGACTGCTTGTTTGCAGTTTTCATTACTTTATATGTTTTATACTTCAACTCTATCAAAGTGCCCTTTGTAAAACATTAATCATATGCAACCAGTTACATATTGTTGCTGTGTTTCCTCAAGTTTTTATGTATCTCTGCATTCCAGTCACCTGGCAAACCAAGCTGTAGTGTTAAAACCCCAACCAATTCTCGTGACTTCCACAGAGCCCATAATTCTTTCCAAGGGTTTTCACTCCAGAGACTGATTTGAAGGTGAGTCCTTTGGATATATTTCACACAAGAATGGCAGGGACTAGTACATTATTCCACCCAAATGCCTGTATTTGAGTGAGAGCATCTGTATACTGCAGTTTTTTGGGAAAGAAGTGTGAAGAAGCTTCAAAGCAGCTCAGATTCTGTTAACAGTGTGGAATTTGGCAATAGGAGCAACAAAAGTTGCTCAATAATGTTTGCACTTTTGAGGTGGCAGGGTGAACACTTGATGGTAGGTAACTCCATGGTTTTAGTGCTGTTAACCCAGATTTGTCTGCAGGTTGCTCTATACTGATTGTATCAGGATGAGTTCCCCTAAAAACTTTGTGATTTTCATACAGTATTTCTGAAACATATTTAAGATCTAAAGTTTTGCATATGCTCCACAATCTCTCTTCTGTACCTGTTATCTGATGGACTGAGGATGTAGAGGAAAATCAATACATTATCAACTAAAAAAATGGAATTTTCTACATATATTGGTATTGGAATAATCTTGAAGTTTTATAAGATCATGGAAGGACTATTAACATAATATATTTATACAAGGACAATGTATATTTAATCAGTACTTAATGGTGATATAATAATAGGTTTCCCCATAGAGAATGACAATATGATTTTCATCTTCCTGAATTAATAATCTTCCAGAATACTGAAGACCGTTTTTACATTTCACTCACATGCAGAAAGAAGAAATCTTTTTCTGAGCAAGTAAGGAAACCTCTAAAACAAGTCAAAGATGTGGGCAGTGAGCACGGAGAACTAATTAACTCAAGGCAAGTAACCCAGGAAAATTAATGCTGAACTGGGGGGAGTTCAAAGACTTCAAGGGTAACAGTTTAAAATGAAGCATTTATAGCCCTGAATAGTTAAGACCTTGTGAATGCCTATATTCTTTTCAGAAGGCATGAAACATCAAAGGCAAGGGGAACAGAAATAAATCTGTGCATAAAAAGAACTGGGAAAGAGAAAGAAAGAGCTTTCATTGTGTTCACAGAAGGGAAAGATTACTCAAGATCCTCAAAGTCTACTCAGGAGATAGTGACCACTACTACTGCACTATGAACAGGGGCATGGATACAGGGAGACTGTCAAAGGAACATGTGCAGGGGTCCAGATATGTTGGGTACCCCTTAGGTGGTGTGTCTGGTGGATGTTCCAGCTGTGTCAGGATCTTCAGCACACAGTGTGTACCATGTCTGCAAGTAGCTTCTTTTATACTGTTGCTAAATTCAGTGTTCATTAATCAGAAACAGAGAAGAGAGGTGGTTCTGAATCACTGATGTAAAGTGGCACTGTAAAGCAATTGTAATCCTAGGACACACCAGGAAGATTTTTGCAGGAGAAATAAAGTTTTAGTACCTCAGTATAAGATGCTTATGTGATCCTGTCAGGAATAATAATGATCAACTTTTAAATGGGTATTTCAGAAGAAGGAGTGGAAACTTGGAACATCTGTCCAAAAGGGCCATGGAAATGACAGGATTACTTGTATTACAGAAGAAAGTCAGGAGTTTTTTTCTTGTGCCTACTATAGTGAAGGCTGAAGAGAGAGGGGCAAAGAGAGAGAGAGGAAGTTCTGACAAGGTGTCTTTAGGAAACACCGAAGCAAAAAAGAGATGTTGCTGCTGAAGGACAAAAGGGGCGGGTAACTGTCACTGTTGTATCAGGGACAGAGAGAAACAACACAGATTCGGTCCAGGATGAAGTGGAATAAGTGGAATAATTTATTAATTTTCAGACTCGTTTATGTATCTTAGTTCACTTGAATGGCATGAGGTTATTGGTCCTTTGACCATCCACCTCCCATAATGATCGGCTAAACTCTACAACACCCATTTCAAAATATTTCTCCAGTTAGTAATAACAATACTGCATAACATCTTGCACTTGCAAGATAAAGGAATTATTTGCAAAAGCCTCAAACTATTTTTCGGCCAGCATCCATGAGAAAGCAAGGACTTTCACACAGACGCTGGCAGAAAGCTGGAAAATCTCCCTGCGACCAAGCTTTCAGCATCCACAGGTAACCACAGGTCTTGAGTAGATGTATCCATGAAAGTAGGGGGTTTCTAGCCAAGTGGAACAGCTGCAACAGGAGACTGTTAGAAAGAAAAACACAACTGTTGGTAAGCAAAAGGGAGCAAACCAGCTGTTTGAGCATCATTTTTCTGGATGATTGTTGTTTTGGGATATATTTCTCATTCTTTGATTAAACTTTGAAAATACTGGAAACCCCTCTTTTATCATCTTCAACTATATTTTCTACTGAAAGACAGTGTTGACTGAGAAAGCTATAGGCAGGAGCAGAGTGAGGTATTTTACTTCTATACATCTTTAATGTTTCAGCACTATTGCTTGGTGGTAGAAGAAAAATAAAATCTAATTAATGATAGCAAAAATTTTATAATAAATATGATACAAAACTGAGGAACACACTTTATCATAAGAGCCTACAGACACTGCTGATGAGAGTTAGTTTGACAACACTGGTAGCATCTATTGCACAGATATTTAAATACCACCACTGTCCAGTTTTTGGACGGAGCTGTCTTGCAGAAAATTGTATTTTCGAACCAATGATGTGTATACTGATTCCTTACACATGAAACCTGCCCTTTTCCAAGCAACTTCACTAAGTCAGCTCATTATGGTTATGAAAAATATATAGCATTAAAATATATTACCATGCTTGCTCTAGAGCTTTTAAACACAAAATGACTTTTTTTTTTTTTTTTGAGATTTCTTAGCTGGTTGAGACAAAGTCTACCTTCTTCCAAAAGACATAGAGAACAAACTACAGTTCTTTCCCTTGTTTTGTAAGTTTAGGATTTTCCCTTTAAGGCTCAATATGGATTCAGTGACATCAGAGTTGTATATTTTATAACGACATATATTCTGACTGCCTCAGAAGAGTAACATACCTGCTGACAGAAGTCAGAAGTAAGTGAGGTTTCTCAAGGTTCATGAAAATGTATGCATGGGTGAAGTTCAAGTTTGGAGATTTTCTGCTGAACAGGAAAGTATTTTTACAAAACTGTCAAAGTATTTATAAAAAAATATTTTTCATAATATAGCATCTCATTATTATTTTACTGTATAGTAAAAATTACTGACCTTACAGCATCACCATAATTTCTTTGAAATGCTACTACCTCAAATTTATTCTTTTTCTATTAGACGGAATAAGCCATGACATATATGTGTGTGTATGTATATATATAGAGAGACATACTAAAAAACTGTGATTGATTAGGCCTGATTTTGATTAAGCAGATATGCATCATTTATTTCCATCCCAAAAGGGATGGAAGGTAAAAATGAATGAAAAATGTTAGCAAAGTCATTTAAGAATGAAAGCGATTAGAATCCATATTCTTCTTACTGTACCCAGAACTCTCAAGAGCAAATGGCGAATGTATTCCAGCCACTGGCAAGCAAAGATTAGATAATAAATCTCAGAGAAATGAGAAAGGTTAATAGAAGACCATAATAAGGAAAGAAAAATATCTCATGAATTCAATTAGGAGCTTTGATATCTAAGGCTAAAAGTAGAAACCAGAGATTCAGAGATACCTGGACATAGAATTGTGTGTCATTGAAACAAGAAAATGTAGAACAAAAATGCTTTTTAGAAGAGAGAAGTCAGATTTACAAAGGTGGAAGAGGGACAGAAGTATTTACTTCGTTGAAAAAGCTTCTTTACTAGCTGGATTGGATGCTGTTGTTTTGCTATATTAAAGATGGATTGAACATTTGTGTATTTGCTACAGTGCGGTCATCTGCCAAAGCCAGTCTCAAAGGTCAGGAATGCCCCCTCTCTTCCTTGTTTCACAAGCGGGTGTATTCCTCAGCGAATTCTACAGCCTTGTTTTTAATCTTGATTAGTTAAAGAAGATAAATAGCTAAGTTTAAATACAAAGAAAAAACAGTTTGCTGTTACTTTGGGCTGTTGTTACTACGCGATACAGTTAACAGAGTAGCTTACAATCTTTATCAACTCACTTCCAGGTCCTTATCCAGAATTACGAACCAGAAATAACAGAAAAGCTTTTGCAAAATGTTATTTTATGATTTTGTAAAAGACAATTCTTATATTTTAAAGAAGAAAATACAGGGGTAAATCTAGTAGGACACTCATAAAACTTGGAGTTAGCCTATATGCCGTTCTGTAGCAAAAAGCAATTAAGTATCAGGGGGAAAAAAAAAACCAAAAACAAAACAAAACAAACGTCTCCCGGAGCTCAAGGAATAGTTGTTCACACACTTGGCCAGGAGAGGGACTGCTGATGTCTGAGTCATGCTGTGCCCAGCAGAAGCTGCCTTAGTTATGCCAGAAAGGCATTTCCAGGACAGCGCTGCTGCCAGGTAAAGAGTTTTGCTTTTGATACTAAACTGCAGCTTGAAAGCTGTCCACCTGGAGATTCAGTTAAGTGCCCAAGCTTTCAAAAAACGCACACACACCTCAAAATGCTGCATCGTGCCCTAATGGATGAAGGGGTTTATTTAGATTTAAAATGACAAAGACATTTCTCCAGGCTTAAATGAATTAATTATACAGCGACTACAATACAACTAAATAGCAGCAATATCCGGGCTGTTTGTGTGTAGGCTGAAACTAGTAGACAGCCAGTGTGCAGCATTCCTTTCCCTTCCTCTACCTCCCTTACCTGCCAGGCAAGCCTTTGGCACTCTTTGGACATTCTCTGCTTCATTTAACAAGTGCAGGCCGGACCACTAGTTTTCCCAATACTGTGAAGAGACAGTGATCACTGTTTTAACTTGTATACTTTTATGTTTCCAATAAAGGGCCCAGAGTTCCAAATAAAGCTTGAAATATGTATTTTTATCATCCTTCTGTCCCTCCTTTTATATAATGATCTAATGTACTTTGGTTTCAAACATTTTCAATTTGCAGACCTCTAAAATCCTCCCCGTGGAGATACATAGTGAATTTAAGCCTGCTAACATTTCATGGTTCCATTTCTCAGACCCTTAGAGAAGGAACCCATAGACTTTACAAATTAAAACCCACCATAGTGTCCAAGCTTTATTGTGATTACAACCAACCAGTGAATGTGTCCTGTGACTCTAGTTGCACCATTTGATTTTACAGGCCTTCCTAAAGGCAGAAGGATATAATTACCATTTAAACAGTGTTAAATTGGTGAGAATTGACTTACATATATTGGAGACAATTGTGTATTTCTTCATCAGAGCTCAGCCAGTGGTGGTTTACTTTAAAGGGATATAACTATTAGAAATTCTTCCTTTAGTCAGCTAGAGTATCTTTATTTCTATCAGTCAAGTGCAAACATATCAAGAAACTCAAGAAATCAATTTAACTCTATGCATGGACTTTACAGCCAGAGGAGTATTATTCTGGAGAGCAAACTTCCCTTCTGCATGTGCAGTTGTCACCTCAGGGTACCCAGGAGGAAAATGGACCTGTCATAGTCTGGCCTGTCCCTCATTTTTCCAGTTGTTGGTGTGTGCACAGTCCCTTGGTCCTAGGCACCCTGTGCTGAGACAGGCAGCTGAGGCTGTATCCAAACCAGGACTAGTATCCAAAACCAAGCAGAATCTAGACCTCATGTTAGATACCTCAAACAAGGTCCAGAACACCTGCCTGTCAGTTACACATATCTTCTCCTGAGCTTACAACTACTTTCAAAACCAAGCTGTTTTCTATTTTTAGAAAATACTGAGGCACTTGGTTCTTACATTCTAGGTGGATATTTGTCTGCCAAATACATTCTGACCCACCTCTAACATAATGGCACCACAGTCACTGTCCTACTTCCGTGTGACAGTATGGAAACTTGTCTATCAATATACAACAGAACAAACTCCATCTCAGTTATGGGACCACAGGCTGTTATGTAGAAACAAAAGGAATGACCAAACAAGATGGAGATCATGAGAAGATTCATGGATATTGCTATCAAGACATGTTCAGAATTCAGCTTACATAAACTTTGGACAAGCTATTTCCAGAAGGGATGTGTTCTGGAGAAAAACAAAAAATCCAAGAACAATCAAGCAAATAACCCCCCACCACATGCATGCACACACACACATAGGGTTTTTACTCTCTGCACTTCTCACTGAGATTTCTGAAGAATCTTCTTGAAAAAAAAATAGAGGGAGAAAAGTTAAGCTACTCTTTCTTTTCCCCACATACGTCAGATTTGTCTAATTTGGATGAAAAGTGGTGGGTGGGTATTTTGGATTTTCAAGGACAGTTGCTCAAGTTGTACAGAAAAGCTCAGCATCCATTCTGCTTTTGGCAGAGCAGAAAGCGTGTAAGTAGCTAGTAAAGTAGAAACACCAAAACCTGTAAATACTTACTTGAACTTAATGCACAAGCTTCTGCCTATAGGTGTGTCTTGGGGTGACTTTATGATGTGTGTCGCATATCACCACTCAATGCCCAGACGTGAATCTTGTGCCTTTCTGTGCCTTTAAAACTGGGTGCAAGAGAAACAAAAAAAAAGCCAGGCAAACTTTTCAAAGCAGTTTTGTGTTCAAGGACACAGATACCTACTCCTCTATGTGCTTCTGTGGCAGCAAGAGCAGAGGAAGCACCCTTCCTTTTATTTTTCCCGAGCTTTTTCAGCTTTTTCTCAGGAGAGAGACAGATAGTTAAAATTCTTTGCTGTTTTTAGTTGGCTCGCTAGCTGAGGCAAGAACTTTCCTTGGACTGTTCTGCTCCAGTCCAGATCAGCAGCACCGGGAGGCCCACGCCACAGCCTGGAGGGGCCACACTCCCAGCTCCGGAGAGAGGACAGCCACACCTGCAGAACGACTTTGAATTTTACCAGGCTCTCTCCACAGTGAAAGGTTTTATTATTTAGCATTATTCTTTTCCTGTGTGTTTGTTAAATAAATAGGTTTTTTCCCTCTTTCACTTTCCTCCGAGGAATATTTCTTTCTCGAACCTGGTGGGGGAGGAGTGGTTCTAACCTGTATTTCGGTCGTTCCTCTGAATTCGTCCCAAACTGGGACAAGGTGACAGACTCCATTCCCCATTGGTGCAAATCCTTTTAATCAATGTATTACTTCAAATCACATCCACTGTAAAATAAAGTAATTTGTGTTTGAATTTCCTGTGCTGCAGAGAAATACTATTCTCTTCCTATAGTTAAAGGTGTCTTATACACAAGTCACACAAAACATTTTTTGGAGAAAAAGTTTAAAATCCAGTGGCTTAATGCAACATGAGACAGGAAAGTGTTGCATGGAAATGCAAGCTGTGCTGTGTAGAGGTTGTTGCAAAGCAAGCACTGGTTTTTAAAGCTACTTCACAGGAGTATTTAAGAGAGCTGTTAACCCAGCTTCTCATTCACATGTAGGAGTTTCATAAAAATTCATTTTAGAGTATAAAGCAAATGTCTCCCCAGCCATTTCAAAGAGATTGTATCCCTTGTTGTTTCAGTATATTAAGATGCTGAGCATATGATTTTATTTAAAGTTTTAATATGACTAATAAGGTTGAATGAGTGTGTTAAATAATCAGTCTTTAAAATAAGTGTGGGGAGAGACAAACTAAGGAATTGCTGTGTTTTTCTTCCTCTGAATTTATAGCCATAGTTCTGCTATTACCCTCTAAGCTTTTTTATGGTGCATTTGCATGTTTAGTAAGTATTACAGTCCAAATAAAGGTTTAAACAGACAACTAGAGTAAAAAAAATTCTTAAATTTCATCAAGCCAGGGACACAAATATGTCTGATATACCTGAAACCAACTACATTATTAAATTTTGTTCATTTAGGACCTTTCACAATAAAGTTCCCTTTAGTATTAATTTATTTAAGTAGACTGAAAAGCCATTTAATAAATTCAGTCATCATGGTCAACAGAAATCTTTTCTCTCTGATTTCAAGAGATATGACTGTTATTCCATCTCATAAGTATCCTCACCAGTGAACTCTTGTGATATGGACTGCGCATTTCAGCCCTGATATGCAATATTTGCTTCCATCCCAGAGACACTACTGAACATACAAATGACTGCTTTTTGTGCAAAGATCACAAGAGTTATACAGGGTAAAGACATCTGAGTTAAATATAACCAAATTTTAACACTGTGCTATAAAATTATAGCCTGGATTATTTTTGCCTGCTTGTAGTCAAGAGATTTAAACAAGCATTTCCAATAATCTCATTTTAACGTTTTAGATTGACACTTCACAATAGCTGAGTAAATTAAATGTTTGGGTACCAGAATGAGGAAGGAAGGGGACTTTATTTGAATTGATTGTCTATTTCAGCTGCTCTCTGAAATACATCCATAGCATGCTCACTGTCCTTGCCCTACTCAAAAGGCACTACTTTACTGTAAAATGAGGTTTTAGTTTCAGCACCAGGAAGGAGATGGGAACATAAGAATGTAGAATTATTAGCTGTCATTTTTTTCCTTGAAACTGCTTTATCTCAAAAAGAAAGAAAGAAACTTCTGATAAAACATTTCAATTCAGTGGAAACCAGCATTCAGACATCCTATAGACACTGGCTTTCTAAATGGTAACACTGTTTCTTCAAATATATTTGATACAGCTCTGGCATAGGGATTGCTATGCAGAAGCGTAAGTGTTTGAGTGAAGTACACCCTCTAAGTTTTACAAGGAGAGCTTTTCCTTTCTTTATGCAAAAATATATCTTTTTTTTTTTTGAGCTTGAAAAAGAAGATCACTTTTTCCTTTGAAATTTTAATTTCAGCTCTTAAAAGAATCCAAAGAGAAACTTAAAATATTTTGAGTCTTTATGCTTAGTTGAACTTAAAACCTTCACCAAACTGGAACATGCCCTCATTGCTCAATATTCAGCCCTGGTGACCAGTCTGAGTGCCCTCTCATTAGGCATATGTTCTTGGGCATCTTAGAGAAAATGGATAGAAATCCTGTCCTATCGTATGTCTGTCACTCAGCTCAATTTACTCTCCGTTCCAAATGAACATCCCTTTTACATGTACACTTAATAAGCATTTCTGGCCTCTAGTTTGATCTCAAGTTTCTTGTTTCCCATTCACTACTGCACAGGAATCAGTATGACTGGCATTGTAGTCTTTGTGCTGACATGTAGTGGTGGAAACTCTGTAGTGTGTATGTCCGAGACATTGCTCCCCAGAAATAATGTGTCTATGGTGGCAACAGGAGGACACAGGAAGTTAATTTCCCATATTATCCACTGGAAAAAGCCATTTCAAATGAACAGATTTTAAAATGAACAGATAAAGAGTACATCAGAAAATTGCTTGTCTCTCCAATTCATGCTATTGAAATAGCACTTGGGGAGTGATTTGTGATAATCTGGTGATTCACTGGAAAGAGCTGAAGGAACAATGTCCCTCCTGTTGACAATGATAAGCTAGAATGAGATTTCTTATTACTGCCAATGTACCTGCTGAAATTACTACTCAAGTACTTTTTGCTATTGCTATTTTTCCTTCTGTTGTAATTAAAGCAACACCAGAACACTGCCTTCTGATGTGTCTCAATTAAACCAAAGTCAGCTTCTCCACGCAATCCTATCTAAGAGGTTTACAAGAGGAATGAGAGACAATATACTAACTTAAATACCCTTTCAAAATTTTTAGCACTTTCACTATTTAGTGGGGCCTTTATCTCAGAGAATTGCATTTCCAAATACTCATGAGAGTCCAGATGTTTTTGGTGTTTCTGAGGTCACATCCTCAGTATTAATTTAACTGCAGTAGGATTGCTGGTTGATCTTAGATACTAGAGGTAGCTAGAATGCAAGGGTGCCAGCATGTGACCTGGGGGTTTATTATGCAATGACTCAAATAAAATTCCGTTTTCTTTCAAGAGCTGATTTGATGGAAGGAAAATAAGTGTTGAAACACACTCCATGACCTGATCCAAAACTTCAGCCAGATTCACAGATATGATAGTAAATGTAATTTGAATGCTGAGATCAGGTTTATTTACTAGTAGCTGAGCAACGTTGTCTTTCTCTGCGTACATAAATTGGGCTTGGCTGTGA
Source organism: Rhagologus leucostigma (assembly GCA_013397725.1). Lineage (NCBI taxonomy): Eukaryota > Metazoa > Chordata > Aves > Passeriformes > Rhagologus > Rhagologus leucostigma. Next base: position 543,928 of record VZTD01002083.1, on the reverse strand, counting down.
CTTAAGTCCTCGGCCAAGAGCCCAACTCCTTCATGGATCGACAACTGAGACCTCGTGCCTGCAGAGGCAAGACCTACTCATATCAGTCACAAGACATGGGGAAGGGAGCCTTCACCCTAGTCCTGCACACTGAAGTATTTGACTTATTAGAGGGAGTATGAAAGGTGATTATTGGTTAGAAGGACTGGGATTAAATTACTGCTGTGGGATATGTAGAGCATTTTCACCTGGAGACCTTTCTCTTAATCACACAAGTTATGTCTCTATTGCTAAATAAAAGCCAGTCAAGCAAGCGTTCACATGCTTAAAGGACACTTTGCCATAGCAAGTGAGATGGTATGGTCCAAAACAGGGCCAGGTAGCAAGCTATCAGTTAATTCAGATAGCCAGGAGACCAACATTTGATCTCAGTTTCTGGGCCTCTTGTTAACAAAATAGAGGCATGATAGGAATGCTCAGCACACCCACGGCACAGAACCATGGCTAAAGTCACAGTCCTCAAGCATCTGCCTTTGTGCAGTAGCCACCTCTTCTGTCAATGGCACAGGGCTCCCTCTTTCCCCAGACTGTCCAGAGATGGATTGGCTTAGGACATTGATCTAATGTTTCGGCCATACCACTTGGAAATGTGCCAGTCCTAGGGGAGAAGAGGAAGAAAACAGCAAAAGGGAGGTGACAACAGATGTCAGTAAATATAAAGGCAGAGAAGCTATGTCCATCTCGTGTCCAGTTCTACTGACACAGCTGTTTCTTTACTGTTTCTTTATAATCTATTTGTGTCTGTGTATGTGCATATGTTTTTATATTCGTGTAAGAGGCAGTTTCATATTACAGCTAAAGGAAACTAACCCCCAGCTGCAGCCAAGTGATCCCAACATTCTCCTTACACTATTTCCTTTGCATTTGTTTCACTTGCAGTAAACCAGTTTCAAACCCTAAACTACACTACTCTGCCCTAACTTCTGTCAGCTCAGGTCCCTGAATAAATTAACCATTGAACAGGACCCCATCATGGTGAAGCTGGGCTGGAACCCAGAAAGGAAGCTGCTTAACTGGGAGGCAGAAGGAGGAGCAGAACTGGCCTTTGTGTCAGCCATCAGCTATCTGACAGGCTCAGCTGTACTTCCAAACATACTGTCAGCCGAGAAGATTGTTATTCAGTAGAGGTTCGTTGGACTTAACAATATCTACTATTACATACATACATTTTGACACAAGAAAGACTTATTCCTTAAGACCTGAAAATACAATTAATAAATAGATTTAGATACATGGGTCAATTTGAAGCTGGAGCGCTTTGCACTGCTTAGGATGTGATGTCTATCCAGTCTTACCCTGAATCTCATGTCAAAACTAAGATCCCAGCATATACGTGCTGCTTCCTTTTCAGTGAAGGAACAATAAGTACATAAGCAGCAAGAAACCTCTGTAGTCTGAAACTTTTGCTTATCCTTTTAGAACACTGCTTTCTGGGCATATCAAGAGTAAATTCTTGGATTTATGTTATTTTTGTCCAGTAATTTCTACCTGTGCATGGTTTGCCACACAGCTGTAATTCCTATATTACACTAACATAAATAGCTGCTAGGCAATGCTAATCCTTGCTACCATCATGCTGGACATTTTACTGCCCTCCTTGTTTGGATCTTTCCCTAAAGATGCTTTTTAACTTTATCTTGAAATTGCATTGCTGCATTTTCCTAGTCATGCCTTCCCACTTCTCCCACCTCCCACCAGAGATGCTTCTGCTGCTAATTTTTCATTGAGCTCTAGCATAAAATAGAACCCCAGAATGTCTTGGGAATGAAAGGATCCAAAAATTATCTAGGTCCAACCTCCCCTGCCACAGGGAGAAACACCTTCGACCAGATCAGAGCCCCATCCAACCTAGCATTGAACACCTCCAGGGATGGGGCAGCCACAACTTCTCTGGTAGTAGTGCAAGGTATTCTCACTGCCAAGACATATGAGGCACACTCAGCCATTCTGATTTAGGAAAGCAGCCAGCACGAGGGCTGTTCTCTACCAACATGGCTTTTTAACAATGAAATCTTTTCTAAGAAGGAAGTTTTCAAAGTAAAAATAATGCCTCAGCACCAAATCTCTTTGAAAAGGCAAAGACAGTGGCAAATATATTACTCTGTACCTTTCTCTAAGATCAAGAATAAATACAGTATGTTCTTCAGCTACTTATTTCTAGATACCATATTTATATTTATTATCTGTAACTGAACAATACACAGCAACATTCTGCAATGAAGCCCTAGTGATACTGTGCAATGTTCACTTATAAAACACAGTAAGTTTTGTATCACCAGCAGATACATGGTTTCTGCTCTGAGGCTTTTTTTTGACTGAACAATTTCTTCAATGATCATAACCTTACATACACATATAACAAAATGCTTGCACAAAGGATTTTAGTTAACATTTACATATATCTTAGGAAATGAAGAATGGTAATGATTTTTCTCCTTGCTACTTATCCCATTAAAAAAATGCTCTAGATGTTGATATGGAAAGCAGTGGATATGGAGATTCCAAGAAAGAGTAGTAGCAATATATTCACAGATACAGTGAAGGGAGATTACATTAGCAACCATATTTTTTTCTGGGGAAAGGGAGAAAGTGATGGTAATCTTGGGAAAAATAGACAGTGAAGCAGTTTGAGTGCTCACAATGTATAAGACTTCAAGCCTGAATATGTTGAGCCTCTCTTGAAAAAGAAAGACTGAGATTTACTATGGAGGAAAAAAAAGAAGCCATGAATGAAAAGTAGCCAGGGTCTTGGAACCCAGCAAGAAATGAGAGTGATCTTGCATATTTTATAATCCATATCCCAAGACAAATAATAACACTTTGAAAATGTTTGTTGCTTTCAGTTTTATTAAATTACAAGTTACTTTCTCATCAATCAATTAAATAGGGAACACTGGAACTTGATTGTATATTCCTGAGCTGGCCTGCCATAAATCAAGCCCATAGTCGAATGAGTGTTTAATTATGTGTTCACAAACTGTTGTGTATAAAGGAATTTACCTATCAGGTCATATTTTTTACTTCTTATTAGAAGAATTTGTTTCTCATTAACCACTGACTAGCCACAGTGAAATTTCTTTTCAGCCCAGTATCAGGACAGAATCTCACCTAGGAAGATCCTAAGGGGAAGCTTTATGAGGGGCAGCTGAGGTCACTTGGTCTGTTCAGCCTGGAGAAGAGGACACTGAGGGGAAACCTCGTCGCAGTCTCCACCTTCCTCGTGAGGGGAAGAGGAGAGACAGACCCTGATCTCTTCTCTCTGGTGACCAGTGACAGGACTGGAGGAAACAGCATGAAGCTGAGTCAGGGGAGGTTTAGGTCAGGTAACAGGAAAAGGTTTTTTACTCAAAGGGTGGTTGGGCACTGGAACAGGCTCCCCAGGGAAGTAGTGACAGCACCAGCTTGACAGAGTCCAAGAAGTGTTTGGACAACACTCTCAGGCACATGGTGTGACTCGGAGATTGTCCAGGCAGGGCCAGGAGTTGGACTCAATGATCCTTGTGGGTCCCTTCCAACTCAGAATTTTCTGTAATTCTATGTGTCCATTGACTCAATTAATTCGGGAAGCTTGAGGAAAGGACTCCATAATTTGCAGAAAGAGGATTCATTTTCAATCTGAATGTGTACATTTCTGGCTTTGTTTATCTTGAGTTTGCTGTATTTGGCCCACATTTGTGAAGCGAGTACAAGATTGAGGAAAGCTGTATAGCAAGATACAAGCAGCAAACTTATTTTTAGACAACAGACAGGAGGAGAAAAACCATGAAGAATAAGCGATTATTTCATCTATTGTGACAAAAAAAAAAGCCACAAGATAGGATGCCTTCCAGTGCACCCAAGAGCAAAAGGATCAGAAAAATATCAGTTTTCCAGAATGGATTGTATGCACACACGGCATCATGACATCCATTTTTTGTAAACTTAGTAAATAGCTGGACCATAACTGAACCACAGTGGTTCACATTCTTTCTATATTATTTATTCAAAAGCATCAGCCACCTGGGGTTTTTTTGCTTGCTTTTAGGAATTTTTAGCCTAATGGGTGATCACATGTAATCTGTCTGCACTTCCTTCTTAGTGCAAACAACTGAGTGCATAGGGCTTTTTAAGGCTATCAGGCTATTGGTAGATGTGTCTCAGACTCCTAATGCAAGTCATTACTGCCCCAGAGGGAGAGTTTCAGAGACAGATTTAATACTTTGTAAGGACAAAGCTATTTGGGAAGTCAACCCTAAGTTTCATAATCATAATTTCTCTCCTACTGATATCCTAAGAAATATACCATTAAGAACTATTCTCCCATCTTCTCTATTTGGTCTTTTCAATATATTGTTCTCTTGAGAAGAAGCCAGGAAATCCACATTTCCAGAGTGACTCAGTGCCTAAAGGATGATATACAATCATTGTCATCAGTTAGTGAACCACTATGATGAGTAAGTCATGAGAGGAAAAGAAGTTCCTAACATCAAAACTTATAATGCTTAAAAAACAAAAGAGCTCCATTAAATAGAATCCAAATTATTCATTGTCTCTGACCCAAATTTATGCATAAAGTACTTTAAAGAGTAAGTCATCACAAGTTTTGTCCTGATCTTAAACTTTATTCTGTAATAAAAACATACCCTTCAATGGGCAGATAATCACAACATTAGGAAACCTGTATTATCTTTCTTCCACCATCCCAGCCAAGGCTGGTGCTTCACAGAATTTGATTTTTTAGGAATAGCAGGTCTTTAAGAGGTTTGTCTGGTCCCAGATGCTGTTATGTGTACAGAGAGCAGATCACCCTATTACAGTGCCCTTCAAAATCAATGGAATATTCTTCAATAAATTTGCATAAGGGCACAAGCCCAAACTCTAAAGTCAGAAATAATGTATCAATTCTGATTCATGATGCCAAAATCTTTATCTCACATATTTAACTTCTACTATTATATATGAACATGTTTGGAATCCATAGAGGTTGCTACTGGAAAACCTAATTTAGCCAGAGATCCGAGAATCGCCACTAAACCTGTAACTTAACATTTTGTTGAAGAACAGTGAATTGCATGCTCTTTTAATCAACTGCTAGCTTGCCACAAGAAAACCATATCCACACTCAAAGAAGGTGATCTGACAGCAGTAAAATTGTACGTATAGTGCAATTTTTAAGGTGCCATGGAAGAATTAAAGATGAATTTGAAAGATTAATTTCAGGCTCTTTTCTGAATAATTAAGACTCTTGGTCTGGGAGTGTGGAAGTTCTCCTGTTGAACCTTGAGCATTGGCTGCATATTAATGTATCATTGCTTGGACAGAAAAACGTGGGTTGTGATCTCTGGTGTACCAAACACCTGTGATTTCAGTTTCTGGGCAGCTTCATATGCTTAACATTTTGTCGTAGTCTGAGACATTAATAGGTTGATACATGAGTATAGACTAGTTTAAATTCATAAGCAAGATATTTATTTACAGAATCCCAGGATAAGAGTTCTCCTACGAAACGTCCAAGATTTTAATTTGCCTCATATATGTGTCCTTGCCAAGGACATATCAGAAGCCAGATAAGGTCATTCAGAAATTTATTACAGCTCCAAGGTTTTGAACTAAGATAAATCAAAGGTAGATTTTAAATTTGAAAGTAGTAAGTCCTTAATATCCCTTTGGTACTTGACAAGTGCAATACATTGAGATTTTTTTCTGTGGAGTGGGAAAGAGCTGCATATTTTTCCCAAAATCAAAATTTATCTTGTATATTCTTTCATTTAGAGCAAATGAACTTTTTTTTCCCTTTGAGTATCCTCATAATCTGTTCTGATTCAGCAAGGTACTCAAATTAAAGGCTATGGATAAGAATGTGGAGTCAATAGAACTGCTTGTGTTCCCCAGCTAAAGAACATGCTTAGACATATGAGGAATTCAGCCTTAATTAGTTTCTAGTCCTATTAAAGGCTTCTTAAGACAAGGAAGCTATGGAGTACATCTTGGTTGGAACATTTCATATACAGCAGGAACCAGCATTATCTTGATCTAGCCATGAATGTCCTAAGTAATTAACCAGCTTCATGATGACACTTATCAATTTATTTATTTTAAATAAGGAGAGAGACAAGACTCCTAAATTTGCAGTTATCTTGACATTGCTAATACTACAAAATAAATTGCTAAAGAGAATGAAACAAAGAAAATCCCGAAGATAGGAATACAACCACATTAGCAGAAAGAATGAAGTACCTTCCTTGTTGGTGAGGAATTTGTTTAGATCATCACATTAGGTCTCTCTACCTATTTATTCATGCAGATTAAACCAAATCAGTTGTTTAAATTCTCATTACTTAATGGAGGGAGTCAGTGCACTTGTTTAGTGGAAAGAGTGGAGACAAGAGGACAGATTGACTTGGTTTTGGAAAATGTGTTAATTATGTTTAGACACCTTTGTACATACACTAGGCATGCTAACAGGAAATCAGAAAAATGGAAGGGGTTGAACCCTCTGTCTACAGGACTCCAGGACAGAAAATTTTAGTCTGCGTATGTAAGACTACACATGAAGAGAGGGGGCAGCTCTAGCGAATAAAAGGAATAGAAAAATGGTAGATAAGGAGTGAGCTTTAAGAACAGCCTTCTAAGCAAAATTTTAACTGGATGCTAAATTAATTAGAAGTTAATGAAATTGATTTTAAAAGCATACCTATTTTTTGCATGCCAGCCCAAGTCACAGCTTCCTGAAATCTTCATAGCCACATCTTCCTTTCTCATTCTTCAAACTGGTACAGAAACCTCTGCAAGCTGCAAGGATGTGTGATGCTTTTTGATTCTCTTCTACTTAATTTCTCTGCTACTGAGTTGTGCAAATCTTTTACTTCCAATATTTTAAAGTACTTTCCCAAATACAAAAAACAAGAGTCAGAAAATCACTGGAGTAAAAAATTCATTGAAAAAGATAAACATAAGTGAATAAAGTAATGAAGAAAGACAGTGGTATGTATACCTTAAATACAGAAGAAAGCAGCTGTCTGGTGAATTTGCTTTCTCACAGCCAAAGCCATTTAGCTTATGTTTAAGAATAATTCAAAATAGTAAAAATAATTAATAGAAACAGCTATCACTGGGGCTACTTAAGCAAGAAAAACTAATGTGGTTAAGTACTTGAGGCGATATAACATTTAATGATGGATACTTACAGGGAACTTTATGTGTTCCAGGAACTGCACTTACAGCAATTAATCCTTAGGACACCCCAGGGAGACGACTTTGTGAGAAATAGTTTCCTGCTCAGTTTGCAGAAGGGGTTACAAGCATGGAAACAAGCTGTCATTGTCATATGCCCAAGACTAAATAGCACTTTGATAGGAACAGCAGGGCAAGAACTCCTGAGGTTCTGGGTTTCTGTTCTGCATTCATGTCATAAAAGTGGCAGAACCAGAGTGATGCGGGAGATAAACACACACATTTATTTTGTGTGTGTGTCTGGGCACTCTGTTCCTGAGAGTGGATCTCATACAATGAAGTCCCATAGAAAGATACCTAAAAAAATATTGGTGCAATTTTCAGGGTGGAAATTCATAGCTTTCCTCATGATTTTCAATGCTATGACTAAGAAATTTAAGCTGATTTAACAAAGTAAAAAAATAAGTAGCAGTTGGGTTGTTTGGGGATTTTTTTATTTCAGAAATAGTAGGGAGAGAAGAGTATTTCTTTGCTGGTGTTTTGAGGATGAAACAAGAGCTGGCATAAGTTGAAAATGTCTCATATTTTCCCTTGGGATTTTAAGTATCAGTGGCTCATTTGAACAACAGAGGATGGACAACAAAATAGAAAGAATGTGAAAAAGAGCAAAACAGAATATACTCAGAAAGGGAAGGAAAGAAACTTAGCTTGCAATTTAAAATTCCTGTGCTATATTTGAAATACTCACTTTTTTCCTCCCAACAGACTCATATAAACAAGTCTTCATCTACCTTACTGAGGTTCGTACAATAATTTTATGTGTTCCCATTTTACAAGCATTTTATTGAACATAGCAATTATAGACTAGTATCTTTATAACTAGCATTGGGTGCAACTAGTAGACCAACATGCCATTATAAAGACAACAACAAAATCATTCCTCCTTCAAACAAATTACACATTCTTTTTAATGTGATGCGTAAAATATTATAATGAGAATGATTCTGAATTGCAGTGATTTTCCTGATTAAATGGTGGCATGTACAGCAACTTCAAAGACAATTTTTTTTCTTGTAACTCTTACATTTAAAATAACCAGAGTTTTAAAGCAAGCTTAATAGAGAATTAATATGGACATAGTCATTTTTATTCAGTGACAATTAGTACATTTCTTAAAACATCAGAGTTCTAAAATGAGTAAAAAGGAAGAATCTGATTTTGATACAGCTGTGTGTCCTGAATAATAAAAATTGAATTATCCTGTCATGAGTGTCAGTGATAAGTCTATGGACTTCATTTTGCATGCTCAGAATATTTACAGTGATGTTTTCACAGTTCCTGCATAGGAGGGATGGATAATGGTTTTTCTTAGGTAATATTCTCTGTCAGATATGCTCAGACATTGTTTTTTGCATTCTGCCAATCCAGCTGGATCCATAATCCATTCCTGCAAAAAGGAAAGTACAAAGACCAACCATACTGTGAAAGCAAAAAGTTACTCTTGAAATCCAATCACAATTTGAAATACAGCTATTCAATTACCATACTTTTCTCCTCAAAGAAAAAAGAAAAGGGGAGAAAAGAAAGAGGAAAAAAATTATTATGCTTCCCATGACGCTGTGGGCTGTATGCAATTTGAATCTATCCTGTAGTTTTATGTATAGTAGCTCCCCTAGTTTACACTTCTATTTTTTTATTCTACATCTGCTTTCATAGGGAGAAAACACTCATAATGTATCCATAATAACTCACAATTTACAATGATGCGTGTTGCAATGATAAGACCTTTCCCAGACAAACAGAAAGCAGATGTCAGATTTTTTATTTTTACTGTTTGGTCACATATGGTCTCTGAGAAAGAAGCTAATATGAAGTTTGAAGTCACAAACTCTCTGTTGTGCATAAACAATGAATCCTCCTCCTAATCTGAGAAGATGAAGTTCTCTTACAGCCTTAAGATAATTTGAAGAAAGAGCCTGAAGCCAGGAAGACTAATTAGGAACACGGTGGAAATATCTGTGTGAGGTTGCTACCATTCTAACTAATTAGAGGCAAATTTGGAAAAAAAAAATAAACCTAACCCCTGGTAGGAAGGGATAAGAAAGCATAATTTTTACCACTAGTGTTCAAGTAGCCTCACAAGAGAGGAAGTAAGTTCACAGACATGCATAAGAAAACCAAGAAGGAAGTCTACTGAGCACAATGCAAGAAACTCACTCTAGGGAAAATATGGTTTTAACAAAGACCAGAAGAATGTCTTACAGAAAAAACTGCTAAAAATCTCAACAAAATAGGGTAATCCCCCAGCACCCATCCTAGCAGAGATGCTGAGGTAGTGAAACAGGGAGCTTTAGCAGAATCTGTCCTTAAAAAGGGAACAAAGAATTCCAGTAAGAGAGGAAAGCTTCTGAGCAAATGGTATACAGAACAGCTGAGCTAGTTACTGTGTCCCAACAATGGGTAATTTGGAGCAACTAGGGAATTCTTACAGTGCCAAGACTGATGCAGAACTGCCCTTTTTGGTGGCTTATTGGTTTGGGGTTTTTTATTTCTTTTCTGACTTCTATGTTTTAAAATTTTTATTTTAAGAAACTTATTTTTAGCCTGAGCTGAATGTGGTGATGAGCACTCTCAGATTGCTTGTCAGAAATGCCCAGGGCTCATCAGTAAGATGTTACCAGATATTACTCCAGTTCCTTCTTCCTTGTGGAGCAACACATCATAATACAGTGAGGACTGAGGGCAGAAAGCTTGGCCATGAGAGGGATTCCTATAAGGAGGTATTCTCAGGAACCACTAGGATTTTTGGTTCACATCAAAAATATCCTGAAGAAGTGTTCCAGATGTAAGTGCTGCCTTCATCTTATAGAAACTAAGGAAAACTTGTTAATGCCTCTGTTTCCTTTTGGTTTCCCCTTTCTCCTCCCCCTCCCACCATTTTCCCCTTTTTTTCACCCCTTTTTGAGAGAAGTTCTTTGGATCCCAGTACTAATTCATCCTAGAGAAGAGGCCAGATTTTGCTGGTAAGAGCTATAACTCTTTCTTTGCAAATCCCTTTGCTCAAGACTTCTTGTACCTCCAAGACAAATTAAATTCCTAAATAACATGCTTAGGGCTGGTGTTAGCTGTAAAAGTTCTGATCCTTTACTCATGTAAAGCATAAGAAAAAATAAGCTCAGCAGGAGCAAGCTTGGGAGAGGGCTTCTAGTCCTTCTGCGTAACAGCCAAGTCCCAGCACTTCACATTCACTGCCATTTGTTTCAGCAGCACTTCAGCAGCATGTAATTCCTTATCCTGCAGGTGACAGATATCTTTGGTGTTACTGCTGCTCTGTGGGCAGTAAATCTCCACTCAAATATAAGCCTAGGTCATGCCATGTGACAACTTCTTTACTTATTTGCATCACTGTAAGGCAGCCTGGCAATTATACAGAAAGTATGTTACCATGGCAACACAGGGAAACTGCAGCATCTAAAAAAAAATAAGACTGCAGAATTACTTAACATTTTATTCTCCAAAGACTTCAGTATTCTGAGTTTAAACTTTGCACAAAAAAAATCATAACAAATGGTGCCTATTTCATAAATAGTGCTTCCTACATCTTTTAGAAGTAATTGCTTCTTTTCATCAAAGCATTTTATATTTTCATCCTTCTGGAATTATTGAATACAGAGTTAAATGAGTAAAATACTCCTCTATCCCCTGTCCAGAGTTTTTTTTTTGGCAAAAAATACCACTTATTAGTCAAGTCAAATACAGTAATTATTTCAGCACAGTTAATGCGTAAGTCCCCTCACACACCTCCCACACAAATGACTGCAGACAGCTCTGACAGCGTCTGAGTCTTGGTAAAGCTCTGGAACAGCACAAAAGAATAGCTGACATTTTATTCTGCATAGGATGGGAAGAGCCAAGCAGTCTGAACCATGAAAAGGGACACAAAAAGGTGACAGGGACACAACTATCCAATGTCCAAGTCATGGGCTGATACCCACCAACTCAAGATAAAAAACACCCTGGCTTCTAGCATAAGTCAGAAGGTTCCTTCTGGCTTAGTGCCTGATTCAAAACTGAGACTCAGACAATCAAAGATGGCTTTATCATCCAAGTCCCACCACCTGCACTGGTTTTGGATGTCACAAGTCACATGATTTTAACCTTTTGGTCATGTGCTGGTGATCAGGAAAGCACTGGAGACAGTGCTACTGCAGACCCCTTGTAACCCAGGGTTTTTTAATAATTTAGTATAAGCTATTGCTGTCGTATTATTACTATATATAGAGGCAATACAATAAAGTACACATACAATATTCATGAAATTCAAATAAATAAAATAAAAAAAATCACCATATCCCAGGACATTTTCTCTCATGCTGCTATCATTTCATCTCACAAACATGGTCAGTGCATGTATAGGCAAAAGCTGTTTAGTGGCCTAAGAGTTATTCTGTTCCTCAGAACAGAAATAATTATAAGCATACATGAAGCAGTCATAGTTTTAGGACACCTTCCTTGCAAACAGAGGGCAAGCAGAGAGCCCTTTTTGACAAAAATGGAACTGTGTGACACAGATACAAGATTTTAGAGAAGCCTATTAATGCATGACTAATGCTCTCCACTGAGGTAAATACTCTTTCTTCAATTCTTTTTCTAAAAGATTTGACACTGGTAGCAGCCTGCTTTAAAGTCTGATTTTGTAAAACGCACCATTCATTCTTTCACTAGCACAGTCAATAGAAAAATACATATTGACTTCTGAAGATCAGAATTTGAAAAACAAAGTCTTGCTGTGCAGTGTCTCTGATCTACATTCCGTGCTAATTAACCTATATCTTTCAATTGAAAACAGATCTGGCTTCCTTATCAAGAAGCTTAATTATGTTACCTATATTGCATTCCTGAAATAGGTGATAAAGTCCAGTCTCAAGTCTTTGTTAAAACCATTAACCAATAAAATTCACAGAGAGCTGGTTAGGAACAGAAATTCTAAAAATGTCCAAATCATTTGCACAAATAAAACATACACAATTTAACCACCACGGCGTACCCCGAATTATCCATTGCCTTACTATGTACAATAAATATGGAATAAAAAATTCAAAATAGCCCACCTATCTATAGTGAAATTCTAGATCAGTACAACAGAACATAAAGTAATAGCTCAATAAAAACTCAGAAGTAAAAGCAGCAAGGATATGCAGATTTTTGTTCCAAACAATAAACCCGATGAACAAGAACCAGAATGCCAGGCACAGGAAAGAGCAGAAGCAGCAAGACGAGGAGAGGTAACACAAGGAGATGCTTGATGTTGTCAGGGAGTCCACTGACATGTCAACTGGAGAAACCAGATAAGAGCTGTGAAAAGAAAGCAGTAAACCTGAACCAGCAGCTCAGTCATTAACAAGCAACAGCCAACTAATGGGAAAAGACATCCAGCTACCAGGAAGCCAACTCTTAACTAAAACTGCCACGATGGAAACATGACCAGCTGGCACCACTGAGAAGAAAACAACAACCAGTTTCACACACCAACAAAATTATAAGAATTGAGAGGAAAAAGCAGGAAGAAGGGAAGCATGAAGGTAAAGCTGCAGGAAGGTTTTGGCCACATTGCAGACATTATTTGAAACTACCTCAGTTTTGACCACAGCTTCATGTATTTTAGTGCAGCATTCACAACGAAATGAACAGATTTCCAGGTGCTAAAACATCTGTGTTCCTTTTGAAGAAAATGAGATATCATCATAGGAATAGGATTACTTACCACCTCGGACTAACTGCTTACCTGTTTCTGTTTGTAAAAGTGCTGAATTAAATGATATTTCTGTTCATAGGATAGGATTCCTTTCATACCACAGTAGTATTTCCCATCATGCCAATCTCCAAATAAAACCACATCTAACTAAAGAGAGGGAGGAAATATGATACATCAACATGGGAAGTGAGGAGTCAAGCAGGTTCAATTCCCTGCCCTGCCACACCCTTCTGGTGTCAACTTTTATAAGCCAATTTAGGCAATTCAGCTCCTTCCAGTATACCGTGGTTCATAGTCTTCGCATGGCTTTCCACTGGGTTCTGCAGGTGATGCACAAGCCTGCATTGGGATACCTGTATGCTCCTGCAGTCACACTGGAAGCCTTCCTATCTTTTGAATGAAGATAACAATCTTCCACAACCTATAAAAATGTGATCTGAGCAGAGACATGGATGGCAAACTGCTAGTGAAATATTGGGTCTGTATACCCTCTTTATTCACAGAGCACAAACTGTTGAAATATCTAGTGGATATAGGCTGAAAGGAATGTACAGCCACCTCTACAGAAAACATATGGCTAAATTCAATCTTGGTGTAAACAAAAATACTCTAAGTTTCACACAATTTTTTTCGTTCTTTTTATTTCACACTTTTCCCAATAGCTGCAAACTATCGTCAAAGCCCATCACAGATGAAGTCATTTCTGAAGCCAAGCTATGCATTTTTTAACGCCATTTTATCTTTTCCCATATGTCACTCCATCTATTTCTGTTGCTCTTCTTCACCTTAAGCTGATTATGTATCTGGTAATTCACTCTCCAGCAAAGCCTGATTCATCTGTAACCGCGTAAGGACAGATTCCGTGATGAAATCTTTAATTGAGATGGTTTGGAGGAGGGAAACTTCACAGTTTCCTCCAAAGATATTTTTTCAAGGCATTCCACTTCTGGGAAAAAAGCTCTCTGAAGCCTGTGAAATTAACATAATAAATAATACAAAACCTAAGGCCAAAATTACAAAATAGAGAAGACTTTATGGACAGATTTTCTTTAATTTTCCTGTGCATTTTTTTCCTTTTTAAGGACATTCTTGAGAGGGATAAGTTATACCTTTCTGTGTCTATAGTAATTACAAAATTATTTCACCCATTTTAACAGACATCTTTCTATACTGTCACTCTCTTTTTTTTTTGCCTGTATATCCAGTCTTTTGACTCTAAATCAATGTTTCCCCTAACATTTACTTCAGATATTTGAAATTCACAGATATGTTTTACCATTTCCATAAGAAATATGGAAATACTTATGCTGCTAAATTATTAGTCCCTAAAACAGGTCATTAAATAGCTATATTGTTTGACATATTGTTATTTTTAATACATCTGGTAGTCCTTCAGCTCTTTTTTTGGAACATGTGGTATTACTCTTTTCAAGTAAATGTGAATTAATTTTTGTCAACTGATTTCATAGAATGAGATAAAACTCTGAAATTAAATCCAAAGATATCTTATTTCATCTGCTGCAGTCTGTACAGCCACTGATTTTCTACTGTACTTTCAAAAGAATAATTCAAAACATGCCTGATAAAAAACAACTTTTATAAGAATCATAATACTTTCTGCTCAAAATGGTTTTATATGTTTAGAGAGATGGTTTTTGCTACAATTCTATTATGCCTCTAGAAGCAGAAGTTAAATGTATGGAAGGCTCATGATTGTCTTGCCTCCTCTACCCCTTTCTTCTCTACTCCCAATTTACTAATCAGTGCAACCAGGTGTGTTTTCTCCCATTTTCAAGCAAGTGACAGGTTAAGTGTTCACTCCAAAACTGAATGCCATAAATTCTCCAGAGCAGAAAATCCCCCAGGCTCTGTTTCTTCAAGTGTTTCCTCACTTGCTCCCTTGTCCTCCCCCGAAATTATTTCTGTATGACCTTTTCTTATTTCTAGTTTGTGTGTGCATATACGACAAAGAAATTTTGCAGAGAATCTCAATCTTTGCCATTTTCAATTCATAATTAATTCAATCCTCTTCATTTATTAATGAACTAATTTCTTGCTAAGGTTAAAGTTACTCAAAAAGGAAAAAAGGCAGAACTTTTTCAGTGCATGAAGACTTCCCAGACATCAGTAACGAAACGTGTTTTGGTGGCCTGAATCCTGTAGGAATCTACACACTACAGCAATGAATAACAGAAGCTGAATGTTTGGGAAAACTGGGACCTGACATTTGTTTTGGACTTGTTTGCACTTCTTATTTCTAAGCCATGTAAGTCTGATTAGACTCTTTAGAAGACGAAAACAAAAACAAACCCCTCAACCATTCCTCTATAAACATCCACGGACAAAATCTTTTTCACGGCTTTTGAAGATGTGCCTCCCCACCTTCACATGTGTGGATAGTATTTATTTTCTGAGGATCATGAAAGCAATTATTTGAATTTGTATACAAAACACCTTTTATTAGCATTCTGGAATGGGAAGCTCAGGATTTCAAGTGACTAAATCAGGAATTATACAGGCATAGCAGACTGTATGTCCCAGTGCAACTTTTACCATGTTGGAGCTGTAAAGTTGTGCAGGTTTGGCGCACAATTTACCTATATGAATTCTCCCCTGTATACAGTCTGATCATTACACTGAGCCACACATTCTTGCCTATATATTGCAAGGTGAGGGGCAGTGTGGTAAGTGAAGATACTCTATCCATACTACTTGCAGAGAAGTTTTTGAATATTGCGTGCCACTAAGCACATCTGCTGGATTATGCATGCCTCCTGTTCTCCCTACCCTCTTGTATGATTGAATGTTACACACTGATTTCAGATCACTCTATTTTCGCTAATACTACGTTCTCATTTCTAAGTTCTCTTAGAAAATGGGTCTTTAGCTCATTTGATTATGTGACATGCGCATTTCTAAAACAAAAAATAAGGTCAGCCAAGGTCATCATTACTAATGGAGCCTATTCTAAAAGTGTATAGCCCAGATGTGATTTTTTTTTTCTTTTTTAATCAAATGTAGGACAAGAGTAAAGAGTACTTGAATTAACACATTAATATAGGAGGCACACTATGTGAAGAAGGAATTAGAGTTATAATCAAAGCCTGCTGCATAAGAGCAGATTGCTTCAGCTATGTTCAGAGTGGAGTATAATTTGATCTGTCTATCCATTTTGATTTCTTTATTGCTTTGTTACTGAAGAATTATATTGTATTTCTATACACAGACACACAAGCTGTGAGGAAGAGATCATAGTTACTGTTGGCAAGGAAACAAGTTACTGGATGCTGAAACTCACATCTCAAATTAAAATTGTATTAGGATTTGAGTTAATTCATACTTATAATTGTCAACAAGTTTTTATTTGTATACACTTAGAGCAGGAAATCATTAATTGAGCTAATGTATTTGAAGGAAACTTACTTATTCCACTAGCTGAACTCAGGGAAAGATATAAGAAATAAATCGCTAAAGAATATGTGGCCATTCCTGTACAAGAGCACGTAAAATTTCAATAACTTGCTTCCCACAGCTTTCAGTAATTTTTGAGGAACCAAGACATCAAAACCCAGCATTTTTTTGTTGGTTTCTGTTAAATTACTCCTATAGACTGCACCTGAATTATCTGTCTTCCCACAGCTGCTGTCCAGAAAGAAAACAAATGTAATTTCTCTTCCTCCTGTTCTTGTCCATGTTATACTCACATGCATATCCCTCTGTTGCAGTGACTCCAAGTTTTGTGCAGTTGTTCCAAGCAATTCAGCACCTCTATTTCTCCTTATATTTTAGGAAAAGCAAGAAAAGAGCCTGGAAATATCCACTGGTCCGAGGCTGTATGGACCTAGCAGCAAAAGTGAAGGAAAATGTTTACTCCTTATGGCTCTTCTGAGGGCTTCAAAAAGCAGCCAGAAAGGGACAGTCTTTGTGTACCGCACATCACAAGGATAGAGACAGCATTTTCCTGCCAGGTACTGTTTGTTACCAGAACAAAGTTTAATTGCATGGTCATTAAACAAATTTCATTGTTTCTAGATGGAAAGATTTGAACTTGAATCAAAGTGTAGTGTTTTATCAGTTCTCTCTGAAGTAACATTTTTGTTTTTCTTCCATGTAGCAATTAAAGGCATTCAGTAGGGATTACTGAAAATGTTACCAGTTTATGTGAAAACATTAAATGTGAAAATATGAAGTGTGGCAGTTCAAGTGGAACAAGTCAGCATTTTAAGTTTTTCACATATAAATCAGTTCGTCACATATATCCTATTAAGATATTATAACTGAAGGAAGTATAATTCACTTCCCATTCTGTTCTCATGGTAAAACTGGTGTAGTCTGGGAATGTATCATCTCTGCTTGACTCACTTCTGGGAGTTACATGCATACTGTATAATGAGAATAAAACTTCGTGTCATATTTTGAAAATGGCATTTATGGTCTATTTATGGCTTCACAGTTCAAGGTCATTTACAAGGATCATTATTTCCACTTATTCTGCCAATTCTTTCGATAGTTTGACATAGTCAACTAGTAAGGTTTCTGAAAATATTAAAGCACAAGTTGCCTTAGTTTAAAATAGATGACAACTTAGATGCATTGTTGAATTTCAAATTAGAAAAAAGCACATGATATATAATTTATGGACATAGAATCACAAAATATGCTGTGTTGGAAGGGACCCACAAGGATCATCAAGTCCAACTCCTGGCCCTGCACAGAACCATCCCCCAGAGTCACACCATGTGCCTGACAGCATTGTCAAACACTTCTTGAACTCTGTCTCTTGAACTCTTGGTGCTGTGACCACTTCTCTGGGTGGCCACAGCACCAAGCCTGACAGAACTGTTTCCAGTGCCCAACCACCCTCTGGGTGAAGAACTTTTTCCTAATAGCCAACCTAAACTTCCCTTGACTCAGGTTCATGCCATTTCCTTGAGCCCTGTCACTTATCACAAGTGATCAGTTCCCGCCCCTCCTCCTCTTCCCTTCATGAGGAAGTTGTAGACTGCAATGAGATCTCTCCTCAGTCTTCTCTTCTTCAGGCTGAACAAACCAAGTGACCTCAGGCATTCTTCATAAGGCTTTCCCGCCAGACCCTTCACCATCCTTGTTGCCCTCCTTTGGATGCTCCCCAACAGCTTAATGTCTTTCTTACATTGTGGCACCCAAAACTGTACAAAATATTCAAGGTGAGGCTGCCCCAGCACAGAGCAGAGCAGGACAATCCCCTCCCTTGCCCGGCTGGCGATGCTGTGCCTGATGCACCCCAGGACATGGCTGGCCCTCCTGGCTGCCAGGGCACTGCTGACTCATGTTCAAATTGTCATCGACCAGGACCCCCAGATCCCTTTCTGTGGCACTGCTCTCCAGCCTCTGATTCCCCAGTCTGTATGCACATCCAGGGTTGCCCCATCCCAGGTGCAGAACCCAGCACTTGACCTTGTTAAACTAAATCTGGTTGGTGATTGCCCATCTCTAATTTGTCCGGGTCTCTCTGCAGGACCTCTGCCCTTGAGGGAGTCAACAGTGCTTCCCAAATTAGTGTCATCAGCAAACTTACTTAGTATTCCTTTGAGTCCTACATCCAAGTTGTTAATGAAGATGTCAAAGAGCACTGGGCTGAGGGTGGGGCCCTGTGGAGCCCCACGAGTGACCAGACACCAGCCTGATGTCACCCCACTCACTATAACTCTCTGTGTCTGACCCGTGAGCCAGCTGCTCACCCATAGTGTAACGCAGTTATTCAGCTGTGGGATGGAGGTTCTGTCCACAAGGACACTGTGGGACGCAGTATCAACACTTTGCTGAAGTCCAAAAAGATTATATCTACTGGCTTTCCTAGATCAGCTAGGTGAGTTACTCTGTCGTAGAAGGAAATCAAGTTGGACAAGAAGAATCTTCCCCTCATGAAGCCCTATAGACTGTGACCAATGACTGCATTGTCCTAGAGGTTTTTCCAATAGCTCTCTGGATAATCTTTTCATGATTTTACCAGGCACTGAATTGAGACTAACAGGCCTGTAGTTTCTAGGGTCCTCTTTCTTACCCTTCTTGAAAATCAGGATGTTAGCCAGTTATATTATAAAATACAAGAGTATATAATTAAGTAAGAATTTTAAACATTTTTTTGTAAAGATTCCTACATTCCTGGAATAATTATCAAATTCTGTATGGAAAATGGCTCTTCCAACTTTACGTCTTTATGCAAAACAAATACTCCTTATAATTTTAAGCTGAAATACAATTTTACATTTTTTTTGTTAAAAAGAGCATATTTTTGAAATAATGAACTACAAAAAGATACTTAGGAACAAGCTATTAAGTCCTACTACATGTGGAAAGATGGGTCTAAATCTCTTGGACATTTTTCAGCCAGCAGTATGTCAAGCACTTATTATGTTATGAGCTTTATTTCTTCTGAATAGAAGAAAAATTCTTACTGATTTAACTTCATTAACTATGCATAGCCATCAGCAAATTTAAAGAATAGAATTATTAGAGAGTTTTCCTGTTCCCTCTAGGGAAAAAATCTCTCTTTTCAGAAAGATGTGCAGAGCTGCCCTACTACAAGTATTAACCTCTTAGCATCTGTAGTAATGATATATTTTCTTTCTCCTCTCATAATAAAAATAATTCAGTTGTTGAGTACTTTAATTATTACTTCTTAGTACTAATGGCTCTTTATGCAAGTGGATCTAATAGCACTGAATTATCAGTGCTAATATACCCAAATAACTCCAACAGTGAAACTATCTGGCATCAGGTACTGTGCAATGCTGTGAATCTTATTATTTTTAACCGCATATGTCTACAAAAAAACCCTTATTTGCCTACAGATGATCAATACAAACAAGTGATGGACCAAGTTCTTTAAAGATATTATATTTTTTTTAGTAAGTACTAGCAAGTAAGACATACAAAGCCAAAGTATGTGTATTTGAATGTAAGTACAGACACTGGCTACACCAGACTTAAACTTCGCCATGTGAGCTTAGAAAATCTCACTTTAAGTTTAGTGTGGTTCCTTGCTGCAGTTGTCAAAAGTGGCCCACAACCTAATGATGATGAATTCATCCTAGTCATGTTTTCAAGGGACTTCAAAGCATTGAACACATCAATTTCAAAAGGAAATGCTTGGTTCTTTCAGAAATACCTGTAATATTTTTCTGGCTACATTCATCCCAGAATGCCAGGGCTATGTAAACACTACTGAACACAGCACAGCACTTTGTTAGTGCATGGAGGTATAGACAAATGAATCAAAGCCATCACACAGGGATTATTCTAGCCAGAAGACTGGTGATTGCTATAGGCAATTTTTATAATTAAAATAGCTAATAATAAATGACAACTCCTTCATTCCTTCTGCACTGCCAGCTACTAAAACAAGTCTCCTTCCTGTTGCATTTCTCTTTAAGTAGGTTTCAAAAGCAGGATCCAGAGCCACGTGTTCAGCACCCTATGGGAAGAGGAGCATGTCCAATCCTACTGTGCTTGGGAGCCATGGGCAGAAGTGTGGGTGCCTGAACAAGCTAAGGAAAAGAGGCTCTTGCTGAGTCTCCAGTCTTCAATGAGAGTGTGGGATTTTGTGTTACTGGTGAGAAATCAAGCAGCAGGAAGCCAAAGTGTTTTCTAGAATAGCTAAAATGTTTTCCAGCCCTGAAGGTACACTTTGATTTCTCCTTAATTTGAATGCTTTTCCTGACCCTTCTGAAAATTCCCTTTCTTCTCTGCTGTTTGTCTCGCTCTGCTTTCACCACACTTCTCACAGTAACCAGTTGCTCTATGTGTGAAAGATAATTTCATGCTATGTCGGTATATCTAGGAGAGATGATGTCCCAGACAGAAAGCTACAGAAGCTTTTGCTGGGCGTGGTTTTGTGGAGACCTGTGCACCTCAGTATGTGTATGTGCACAGTGTTTTCCTCATTCTTCTCAACCAACCTCAAACCGGAAGAAGGGAATGTTTCTGAAAAAAAAAAAATTGCAAAACTCTATAAATTAATTTCAAACCAAAGCCATTTGGGTCCCCAAATTATAAGCAACAACACTCCCAACTACTGTTATTGACTCTGCAGTGGGTAGTTCAAGGGAGTCAAGGTGATTGGTAGCTCTCTCTGGGCTAGTAACCACTGCAGCTGAGCCATTTTTTTCTACAGCTGAAGTACTCTTACAGAAGCTTAAAAGAGCAACACAAACTTCTGTTTTTCCTGCACTTTAAAAGTATTTATATTATTGCCTGTTTAGAGCCCTCCAGAGCACTTCTTTGCTGTCTAACCAGATTTTGGTCAAATGTCATCATACACACAATGTCATATGTCATCCTTGCAACAGATCTCCTTGCCTTTCTACTCCTTTTAGGTTACCTATAACAAATAACAATTTAAAAAAGAAATCCAAATAAATATGATACTGGAAAGAAATAAAAAGGGCTTTGTTTAGACTCAGAAACAGCTCCCAAGATCTGAAGAGAATTTCTGAAATTACAGTGGAAGTTTTCGCCTCCAAAACCTAGGTGTATTTTCACACATTCCCTGACTGATTCATGGAATAGTCACTAAGCTGATGAAACAGCTCTGGAGGATTTAAAAATATTATACCAATTAAGTTAGCTTACACACTGGTAACACATTAAAATCATCTAAATTATTACACACTTCAGAAAATATAACGTTATTTAAGTCTAATACAGATTGTATATTCTGTTACAATATAGTATATTAAGAAACAGCTGACTCCTTTCTTTCTTTCCTATAAGCCCTAGGTTGAAAATCTATTCTTTGCCCAACCAGTTTGTCTGCACATTTTCTCTCAGCAACAATAATCCTTCTCTCAGCAGTGTGTGTTTTCCTTAATGCAAAGAGTCTCATCGAGGAGCAACGCACTGATGTCTTTGGTGGAATTTGGTGCTCAGCATATGCAGCACTCAGATGTGCTATGAATAGTGTACATACAAATCACCTCTAAATTTGTTCATTCCAGTAGTGTAAATTAGCAACATTCTGAACAGATTTTTCAAAGCATTCGTCACAGAAAAAAATTTTTAGATCTTCTATGAATGCTAGTTCTGGTTTAGTATCACAGCAATACAAATCTCTGTCTTCCCAAACTTGTGGGAACATGATTTTCATTCTATCACAAGCAAGACTAACCTTAACAGTTAGTATTTTTTTATTATTTGCTTCACTAAAGCTGTGCTCTAACTACACTAGTGCTCAAAGTACAGCCAGTCACCCAGCTGTTCAATTGCTCTGTCAGCAACACAGAATCTTTTAAACCTAAAATGCTAAAAAGGCTTTTTAAAGACATGTTTAACTGTTCAGCAGTGAATAGAATAATGAACAGGAGCCACTGTTTGTTGGTTAATGATGTGCAAGAGATATAACTTCCCATGAAAACAGTAAATTTGTTAGAACTTGCATTGTTGTACTGATGCCTCCTAATTTGCAGCACACAGCACTGCATGAAAAAAGACTCACATAGAAAAGACATAACTGGGCTGAATTCCATGGGCCTTTGCCAGGAAAAAGCCATTACTCAGTTAAAGAGCACAGAATTTAGCACACAGACCTTGACAATTTGTCTCATATACAACATGTATGGTTTTCTAAAATAAGAAAATTTGACAATTTAACCAATTTTATTTCATCTTCCCATCTGATAAACAGCAGAAGTATGAATGTTTATACCCCTTCTATAATTCCCACTTCTAGTGCAACTGTAAATACTGTGAAGAGATATATAAAATTTCAAGACTTTTTGGGCTCCTGTTTGCCATCTGTCTGCAATGATATCTTGGGGCAATACATGATAGAGTTTAATTATGCACTGCAAAAATATTGTAAATATTTTTTACTTAGCTTCATGTTGAACTGATTGAATGTTCCCTTGCTGTCAGCATCTAGGAACTGTGCACATGAAGTACTAAAAGAGACCCCAGGAAATCATCTAGATTAATCTTCTCTCAGAGGAACATAAATACCACATACTGTCAACTAGAAGGACACTCTAGCTGTGACTTGTCAATTTTAAGTTGTATACAATGGAAAAACATCATCTGATAATTTTTTTTCCTGCAAACAAATTGAAGTCATTTCTTATCTTCAGTAAGGATTAAATACTGCCTATTAAGTTTAAATTACAAAAGGGGTCCACTACAGAAAATAGCCAATTTCACTTATCTTTGCAGAATCAACAGTGCCATTCCATGATTCGTGAGTAACATTTAGCATAATTTCAGCTTCCAGTTTTGATATCTTTAAAGTCATTACTACAATTCTTCCCAAGGGACAAATTCCTGCTATTTGTAAAGACACACAGAGATTTTTGCTGCCTTTCCTACAAAAGTATGCACGAGGGACAGGGCTGACTTCAAGAAAAATAAAAAAAATTCCCAGAAAAATCTCTAGTGGGAAAGCAGATAAGGCAAAAAGACTATGAATTTAAGCATAGCCCGATTTCAATACTCAAATGGCTTTTGGATCCAAGATAATTTTCTGGGTCAGAGCCCATTCAGCTTCAGGGAAGTGCTAAATTTTCTTGCTCATCTAACAAGTTGAACAAGCCCTGAGATATCTCAAAAAGTTTAGCTGACTTCTCTATACATTTGTACTGAAGCAAGCTCCTGCAGAAGCAAATTTCATCGTCTGGAGCCATTTACTAAGTCAGTACTCATACAACATACCCAGGACTTTATCCTCATGATGGATAGCATCATCACTAGAGCATTTCTAGCCTTTCACTACCAAATCTGATCTGCCCTCCAACTGCCTCTCCGAGCAATGCACAAAATATTGTGCGCAGCAGTCCCTTCTGACTCAATTCATTGCTACCTAGCTTCTAATGATGTATATGAATTCTTATATTTCATTCTCAAGTCTTCCAGTGAATCTGTGAATTCAGCTTGTACCTGTAACCATAACCAAAATGTTGGATTTTACACAAGGATGAAGAGAATATAATAATCTAAATATTTTGGTCAAAGTTTGGAAACACTGCTGTAGCTTTTCCAGGAAAATTTCTGTACTTTGTTCTTTAGCTGTCCCTTGTAGGTCAGCCTGTCCTCCTGGGGAAAGCACCTATTTTCATACGAAAGTCCTGTTTAGTCAAAAACTGCTTCTGCAATGAGCATGCTCAAGTGTAACTTTCTATCAACCATAATACTAGCACAACAGTGGAGGTTAAAATTTAAATTCCTGTTAGTATGTTCATTTTATAGTTTCTCATTCTATTCTCTAAATCTCTCTTACATGGAAGGATGCTTCTCAAGGATACAGCTAATGCAGGGGAGCATAACATAGGAACCATTTACAGTCAAAGTTAAACCACTCCTTACCTCATTAAAGTCATGCTTTGGCAGCTGTTACACTCTATCAGGAAAGGAACCTTACAAACTAAACAGTGTGAAATAACTCAGCACAAAAATAAGAATTGTTTGGTTCAGTCCTACCTCTGCATCTTCCAAATTTAATCGGACTCTTGATGTTAGTTTAGCATATTTTTGTCTGGATTCCTTTTTTGGTGTTTAAAAGGAGAGAAGACGAATGAACATTTATAACAGACATTTTATTTAAAATTAAGTGTGCTGGTGAAAAGAACCAGGCAGACTTCTGATGGAACTCAGTACAGCAAAGCTCCAATTTTCCCCCTAGTACAGCAGAGTTTCACAGGAGTAACCATTTTGCCTAACATGAGGTCTCCTCATGAAGACAATCACTCTGCAGAATAGGCTCCACCCATCTAGGAGCATCAAAACCAAATTCATACCACTAATATCATTGTATCAAGAACTCAATTGTATAGGCTTCTGAACCCATCATTCTGACCTTGTATTATGATACCACGATGGTATCCTTCCCATCGAACTCAGAGGCTGTACTACTAGTTGAATTACCACAGTAATATTGGTGTAACAAAAGATGACTACATATAATATTTAAAAATAAATACATAAGCATATACTTAGTATATTTATTATAAATTTTTTAAAAATTCATTACGTATTTAAAAATAAATACATAAGTAAATAGTTAAAGCAAAATATTATTTATTACCCAAGCCACTGAAGAACCAAGTATGCTGTATGTTTCACAGAAAAGTCCTAGCTTCCCTCCTTTCTTAGGTTTCTTCCAAATGACTGAAAAATTTCTTTCATTCTCTCCTAGTTAAAGTATACACCTTTATGAAGGGTCTCCAGCCCCTTGCACAGTGTCTGTACACCTGTCAGCTCCAGCCACACACTGAGGCACAGCAGAAGGTAGAACTTGCTGTCACAACATGTTTTAGATTTTCAGGCTCAAATTAGGCAGGACTTTTGGGTTTAGTAATTAACTGCCCTTGATCAGTGATCCAGGAATATAAATACCTGCATCAATCAGTTGAAGTTTATGTCATCAAGATTTTATCTTTAGCTGTACCTAAATTAAAATATATCTGAACAGGCATGAAAGGTAAAGTAGCTTGTATACAACTTGAAGAGTTATTTTTACAAAACACTTAATCACACCACCCAAAGATCAGTTGCATAATTTAATGTGTCAAATACCACCTTCAACAGAAAAAAAAAAATCACAAATTTAACATACTTCATTGAATAATGAAAGTAATGAGAATGGACAATATTTTGTTATAATGACAAGCCCATTTTTTGTATGCACCTTTCTTAGCTGGAACAATAGCAGTAATTAATATGAAGTCATTCTGGGATAGCTTTCTATTCTGTGTCAAATGCACAAACACTCATGGAGTATTTCCACACTTTTTTCAAGCCATAGTAGTTTTTACAGAACTACCTAGAGTACTGTCACTTAGAAGTAGGTTATCTGAAGACTAACAATATGACTGCCTGATTGTTCTTGTTTCATTGAGGAAAGGAAAAACCAAGATTGAGGAAAAGAAAAACCAACCCCTATGATTCATGTTTTCTACTCTTGACTAGATCACCACTTTTCCTATTTTTTCTTGTCTCTCAGGAAATAAGTATTTCCAAATGTCTTCCCTCAGACACACTAAAGCTAAGTTAAAGACTAAGCCCTTAGGTTCAAAGATGACTCAATACTGGTTTTTTCTACAGAATGTGAGAAAAAGAAAGAAATTTGTTTATGGAAGTCACTTTTCTTTGCTCTCTAAGAATACTAACAGGAGTATTTGACAGTATTTGAAAGAAAGTCCTTTCTTACCAACAGCAATTTTGGTCTAGTTATCTATGAAGCAATCTCTTGCAATGGTGAGGAGGGTAATAAAGAAGAATGAAACAGGGGTAGAAAGCAGCCAGCTAATAAAAATGTAAGTGACTAAACAAAGGACAGAAAGAAAGCTCCAGTTTCATGCCATGTTTACAGAGCTTAAACAAAGAGAAAGGCACTACATCACCTCCATTCATCTGTCTGGCCTTCCTATCACTGCTGATCTACAGCTTACTAAACAACAAAATGCACACATTCTTCATTCCTTTATGACTTGCATGTAGGCTACAAGTAAATCCAATGCTTCACAGTGATGTATGAGGGTTTAAAACTTGGGTAACCACTGTCATGGATCATTGTAATTTCCTGCAGACACACCTAGACAGAGACCCACCACTTAATTTATACAGAAGTTTTGCACTTCTTAGATGAATAAATAAACTGATTTTTTACAGACAAGAAACAAGAGAACAATGCCCAAGGCAAGGATATAATTAAATATCCAAAATCATTTACAAAAGCCCCACTACTACCTTCGGTTCCAAAAAAAAAGCCCCTGCCAGCCAAACCTAGGGAAGGCAGCATCCCAGATGTTTGGACACTTCCAGGGATGGGGCATCCACAACTTCTCTGGGAAACCTCTGACAGTGCCTTGCTACTCTCTGGGTAAAAAGATTTCTTTCTAATATCTAATCTAAACCTACTCTATTTCAGTTTAAAGCCATTCCCTCTTGTCCTGTCACTACACACCCTTTTAAAAACCCCCTCCATCTTTCTTGTAGGCTCCGGTCAGGTACTGGAAGGCTGCAATTAGGTAACTCCAAAGCCTTCCCTTCTCCAGGCTGAACTATCCAAATTCCCTCAATATTTCCTCATAGGAGAGCTGCTCCATCCCTCTCATCATCTTGGTGGCCTCCTCTGGGCTTACTCCAGCAGGTCCGTGTCCTTCCTGTGCTGGGAACCCCAGAGCTGGATGCAGAACTGCAGATGGGGTCTCATTAGAGGAGAGCAGAGGGACAGAATCACTTTTCTTGACCTGCTCATCCGCTGCTTTGGATGCAGCCCAGGTCATGGTTGAATTTTTAGGCTGCAAGTGCACAATTGCCAGCTCATGTCCAGCTCTCTCTTTTATGTAGATGCAAATGTTAAATGTTAAAAACATCCTAAGTGAAATACACATTTTAGTTGTGCGTCTTTTAAAAAAAAAGAGAGGGAAATTGAACATATAAAACCATCGTAGGAAATATTTTGCCTCCATTTCAATGTATCAGAAATTGGTGCAGTGTCATATCTCCAGTGCCCCTCTTTTGAAATACTGAATTATCCTCATATGAAGGTGCCTGCTGCTTTGAAACTGGAGATTTCTAACTTCATCTTACATCCCCTGGGTTTTGATGGAGATAGGAGTGGATCAGGAAATGCTTTCTGGTTTGGTGGCTCAATGGTGGAGATTGGTATAATATTCTCAGCCATTGTATGTTTTGCTTTCTTCACGGTCAGGTCACAAGTATTATTGAATGCTGTGTTTGGGAGAGAGGAAGGTGGAGTTTTGTTTGGTAGGTTTTTTTTAATATCACCCAGCTGTATTGTTTCAACATCGTCATGGGTTGCTGGTTGAAGAAACGTAGTTTGGAGTAAAAAAAATACATTTATTGAGTGCCTTTAAAGGTCCAGGTATATGCTGTCAAAACATGTAGATCTGAGATGTTTAATTGTCATAGATAAATGTCTCACAATTCCCTTTGCTACAACTGGCAACTTACCTACTACACCCTATATGATGGAGCTATTACTCTGCTTCAGAACAGGGCTGGGCTCTTGAACCACTTGCATCTGCATTATTATTTATAATCAACATTTAATGATGGCTATGTCTCTAAATGAAGGTCTCTTATTCCTCAGATATATCAAAGAACGTTTGTATGATTTTTAGCCAAAGTAACCATAGATATTTGATTATTCTTTGTTATTTGATATTCTTTGTTATTTGATTAACACTTACAATATATTCTATTGCATTTATGCAATATAAATAATCACCTCTCCTTTAAGTAGAATGGATTATTACCTAGTGTTACTTCCCATTCTGCAACTTTTTCCAAGAGTTTAGAAGTGTCTCCGAGTGGTGTGTTTCATTGCAGATGTGCTCACACATCTTCAGAGTGCTTTGGACTAGTCTCTATAAGAAAGCTTCATGCCGTACCATAACTTGGGTTTTCCCCGTTTTTCCCAGAGACAAACCAAAAAACCCACACACAAACCACCCAAAAGTGCTGGTATCACCTGGCATGAAGCAGAAGTGGCCTCTTCCAGCATCAGGCAGTCAGAGAATTCTGAGCTCTCTTGGATGCTTCATTTCACTTCAACACAAACGAGAGGCAGGATACCAACAGCAACAACCACAGTACATGTTTCACTCAAAACTTACCAACAAAGTACAGTTCCTCTGACACTCTGCTGTTTTGCTAATCCATATAACACTCATCAAGGCAATCTGACTGTAGGACATAAAAGAAAGGATACATACAGTTAATCCTTATAATCAGAAAGGATATAAAGAACATTTGTCTTAATTTGCTCTCAGACTTCTGGCACACTTAATGGCTCCTGTCTGGAAGACATACTCACTTTGAAATCTCTGTGACAGATCTGACTCTTGTGTATAAAACGATAATACTCTACCAAGGCAACTCTGTCAGCATAAATAGCTTCAATGGAAGAAAAAACCTTCACATTAACTTCAGTAGTGGATTATTTGGCTGTTTAAATTTGCCATATTCAATCTCTTCTGTTACCTTACTCAGGTTTTCTACCTGCAGCAACGAAAGGAAGTGTTACCACGAACAATGAAATCCAGTGGGCAAGTCACTCGATTCATAAGTCACATTTAATAGTTCTGTTAAATTATGTCAAAGTGACATAACAATAATTCAGGAAACATTTCAGAGCCTTTACATCAATTTTGAGGTATTCACAAGCAATGAAACCAGAAAACCAAAAGTATATCTCTTTTTATGATGGTAAACATAGTTTTACAACCTGCACGTGAATAGCTTCTCTATTGTCTGTGGACTTTGAACAGATGCATAATAATCTTAAAATAATTCAGATAGCCTCTCTTGACATACCACCCTCTTAATCTTATGCTTTTTGATTTGCTGCAGGAGTCATGCAGGCACACAGATACACACAGAATAAGAAAAAACTATGAGAAAAAAGATACATAAATCAGACTTTCCTGCTTAAATAAGGACATTGTATTTTCCTGAGGTAAATTTTTGCTTTTAGTTTGTTACAGGTGACAATATTTATCCCATTTTTCATATTCTGTGTAGGTAATAAACAGCAATCAAGGAGTCAGTAGTAAATAAAAAATGTTTTATTTTCTGGAAGTATACAATCAATCAACATACTTCAATATTGATACCAAAACTCATTATTTTATTCATATAACTTCCATTATTTTGATCCTGATTTTGCCCTAACATTCTGTTGTGAGAAACTTTCCAGTGAACTTCATGCCCTTAACACTCAAAGAGCAATTTCTCATGTGTTTATATTTTGATTGCTTTCTTGGTGACACGAAATACTTAAACGAGTTAAAGAAATCAATATGCAATCTGTTTTTTACTAACAGAAGCCAAAGGGAAGCCACCTTCTTAGCTCTGAACCCAAGTGTACTCAATCTAAAGGAATGCAAGTGATTCTAGAAGGAAGTTTTGTAAATTTTGTATTGCTTCACATCCCGTGCTTTTTTAAACAAGGTTTTTAAATAAACACGAGAATGTATACAATGTGGCACTATGAATCATATCAAGTATGCAACATTAGGTAGATGTTTCCTTTTAACCATTCTAGAAATGGCTATAAATGTAAAAACTATTTGTTCAAGACACAAACAATACAACAGGAGTGTCTTCTTGCTATAAAGGACGCATCGCTCCTGTGCAGGTGCCAGCAACTTACAGAGATAACTTGTCAAAAAGATTGACTCATGCTTATGCTTTAGAAGGGGATCTGCCTGTATAAAAGAACTATACCATATAAAAGAAGTATACTGAGCAGACAGCAACCACAAAAACAGAAATGGTGCCAGTGGTAAGATATTACGAGCCAGTCATAAGATATTATGAGCTGAAAGCTCATAGAGGTTTATCAGATCCATCTTTTTGTCTGAAAAAGAGACAAACAAATTCAAGTATTAACTGCAGAAATATACTTGTGATACAAATCAAAACAGAGTAACTTGTGTGTTACCAAAATAGGAAAAATTTTCTTGTTGCTATAACATCAAATGTCCTCATTTATTTTAAAGCTTTACCTGCAGATATGTTTACTCTAAAAAGCAAGCCTTCAAGCTTTCGTACAATGGCATGAAACTTTGACTATAACTGGTAAAATGCTGTATATGATGGTGTAATAATTCATAACTTTTTAAAAGGTTGTTCTTAATTGTAAAGACTGCTTATGAATCATCTATGTTTTAAAAAATAGATAGTTTGACAAATAAATATTTTTTTAAAAATAAAACAGAAATAAAACTGAGATTATATACAGTGAGTGAAGGCCGTCTGTAAGTTTGGGATAAATTCACGCTTGGAAATATTTTTCTTTAAGATCATGTAATTGAAAAAGTCAAAGAATAATTAAAAATGCTAAATAATCAAAATGGAGTATTTCTGGTTAGGCGTCAAGAATTTGTCTTACAGGAAATGTTTTTTCCTCTCATTTTTGCAAAATTCTGCTCCAAACAAATTTGAATTACATCTGCCTGCTCGTGCTCCATGTTATGACAACTTCAGAGAGGAAAATAAAGATACCTCTTCACCCTGATATATAGGTAAAATAGATCCCTAAAAAAGATGGTATAAAAATTAACATTTCAAAAGATGTCCCAAGAGTTTTCCTACTCCTGAGGTGAAAGCAGTTACCTCTCCACTGCATTAGCAACACTGAATATACATTTTTATGACCTGTCCTCTGCTCTCTGCACTCACTTCAGATAAAATTCACCTGGCACAAAGTAGTTCTTATCTGGAATAGCCTGTTACACAACACTGACCAAGCCCTTCATATCTCAGGGATTTATGGCAGGTGAAATAACCAGTGTGTAAGTGTGAGCTACATGTAATGATTAATGAGGATCAAACGAAAAATATGAACACACACACACGGAATATCAAATACTACTTCTCTTATCTAAGGCACCTCCAATTAGATCATAAATAAAATTTCTAGTCCTGTAGCTCTCAGAGATTCCAGTGTTGTGGATCTATGACGCTTGTATGGTCAGGCAGTATGGTGCCTAGTCTACCAAAAATTAAACAAAGGCCACCAAAAACTATCAGAAGCTTCTGCAAATTCAGCAGAGAGCACATAGCAGTAGGGCAGTACCACCTTCTGATATCTTGAAATAGTACTATATTTTGATAAGATTTGCTCAACATTTAGGACTGACAGTAAAATGCTGATAGGTAATATTAAGAGTAAAAACAGAAACAAAAGCCAAACTAAACGAACACATAACACAAACACAATAATTAACTAAATAAGTGTCCAAACACCAATAGAAACTTTCTAGAGCTGAGAAACCTGCTCCACTCTGACAAGTCATTGCAATGGATGGTTACTTTTTAATAAGAAGCTTCATTTATTTCAAGTTTAAATATTTCTTCTTTCACAAGTCAGATACTGAACATCTCTTATCAAAGTTTGTTCTCACTGTTATAAATAGATATTTCAGCACCTAAATTTCTCCTTGATAATTTAAACTCACTGAGAGTCCTTAGGAACTAATTAAAGGCCTATTTTCTAG
This sequence comes from Rhagologus leucostigma, assembly GCA_013397725.1. NCBI lineage: Eukaryota > Metazoa > Chordata > Aves > Passeriformes > Rhagologus > Rhagologus leucostigma. The sequence continues at coordinate 511,987 of VZTD01002083.1, read as the reverse complement.
TTGTTCCCTCACTCTTACTTTTCTTTTCTGAATCTTCTTCAATACTTTTTTGTCTGTAAATTATAGACTTCAGAACTGAATGTAGCATTCTTTTAGTAATCTCATCAACATAGAAAGGAATACAGATATTAGCAAGAACATATAATTCCAGCATTAAACATCATTGTCTTGACATTGTTCCATAAGCTCATGTATAGATTCTCAGTGGAAAAATGTATCATGAAAACAACAGTTCGACATTCTCCCTATGATATTTATTTTGCAAAACCTCTCCATGGGTCTTAGTTCTCTCGGCACAACCTTCCCATTCTGTTGTTCTCCTCAAAATGGTTTCCAACCCTTCAGGTTGTCACTGACATCCCCTAGAGCACATTTTTTGAAAAACACATGCTCTTTTTTATTTCTTTCATTCTTTCTCCCTGCTTTCCAGAAATAGTTCACCTTCAGGAAGGAGCTTATCAGGATTTAAGTGAAAAGACTGATGAAAAAGCAGTCTTAAAAATTTTATTTCTCCTAATTACTGTATAGAAGATACTTGTTCTCCCTGATTTGAATCAAATGGACCCAAGTGAAATGCTTTATGGGTTGACTCACTTGAACGAGGAGCTATGAAACGGGGGAGGCAGATGGTAAAGGTGACACTGGGAGTGGACAGTGAGAGGCAGATCATCAAGAGTAATTCATTCCTGCTAGGCTTGGAATGCCAGCAAGAAAGGAGATACCTCAGCAGCACCTTGCTCATTTCACCTGGTCAGAGGCAGCCTAGGTGTTTCCCAACAAAGAGGACACATCATGCCTACACAACGTTTGGACCAGAAGGGTGGGCCAGATCCCCAGCAGTATGAGCTGGAAGTATGCAAGTGTGAGGACAGCCAGCAAATAAGGATCTGAGGCATTTTGTGAAGCGGCCACAAATCCTGGCCGTCTCTGAGCCGATGGTAACTGCTCCCTCCCACCTTTACCAAAGAGTACTCACACGTTTGTATGAGAGCAGCAAGACTGACTCAGAGGCTGTGTTTGTTCTGACGGCCAGCGTTTCTGATGCTGGGGCTCTGTGAGATCAGGCAGACACACAGACCAGACTACACATCGTGAGTATCAGCTACTATGTTTTGGCCAAGTGTTGTCTTCAGCAGCTAGCTTGGTTCAATGGAGCAGTTATGAGTGTCCTGAGGGGAAGACCACAGCCTTTGAGGAAGATTATGGTCCTAATAAGCAGACACTAACGCTCTTACTCTTCTCTATTAATTATATTTTACTAGAAATAAAGCCCGGGTTATTTCTGAGAGAGATATTTTTTCCTACACGGATTCTATTTTGATAGTAGACACAACACAAAGATAATCTGTGCAATATCCAATATTGCTTTACCCCAATGACCTGTGAAAAAATGAAAATGGCATTAATATGCTACCTTTCCAGATGTAGACTAAAGTTGCTGAGGATCTTTTAATTATCTTTAATTACATTAACAACAGGAAAAAATATTAAAAACTTCTGTAAAACAGAAAACCACACTTGGCTCAAGTACACCTCAGTGTGTTGGTTTTAGGTTAATTTTTAAAGGTAGAGTTTTTCCTTTCATCTATTCCATATTATCTTTCTAATTTTAGCATTTTCATATGAATATTAAGTTAACAGCAAGCAGCTCAGATATAATGTTTGTATAACATCTTTGAATTTAGTTTGGTGGCACTCTTAGTGGGTGTTTGTGAGCAAAGATAGTAAGGATAAAATATCTCTTGATTCCTTCTACTCATAGGAGAAACAGCTTGTAGCCATTCCCTGAAATGTGTGGAAAAATGACAGAAACCTCCTGCAGGCAGAATCTTCCTATGTATGAAAGTCATGGTATGAAACAAAAGCCATACGGAAACAAAACTGAGATCAATTCAGGGAATTAAACACCTGACGTGTTTGCACAAAAAGCAAAACACACACTTCCACAACTCAGGCATTCTGAGGCTTTTGACGCAGTTTCCCCACCTACTGATGTGAATATCCAATATTAAAGACCTCTCGTCCCGTGTTTCCCTTGCAGTTTTCAGAAACCCTGAACGCTATCCGTGGTCAGTGGAAGCTACAGAGCCCGTCACAACCCTTTAGCCCCCGGGGCCATGTGCCGCCAGGAAGATGGCCCTGTCACACACTGCGTGGCTGGCTGTGTCGCTGCTCCTGCGCGCTCTCCTCTGGGCTGTCTCTGAGTGAGCCTTCGTGGTCCTCTGCCTTTTGTACAGCCCTGGAAAGGGATTTTCATGTTTCCAAACTGTCTAAAAATCATTGCTTTACAAGTATTATGATCTCTGTGTCAGTTATTTTAACTCTCGTTGTAATTCACTGTGAAATTCGTTCTGGCGAAGCCCCAGAGGCCTTTCTCCCTTCTCTCCCCATTTCTGAGGCACTGAACTCTCATACTCCGTGACCCGGGGCTGAGATTGGGTTATGCAGAAGCCTCGCTCACCCTGCATCAAACTCAAACCATTTTCTGCTTATTCAATTGCTGAGAATAACACCACCTCCTCACCTCTACAAACAGAGATTAAAAAGCGGTGCGAAGCAGGCCGGCCGGGGCGCGGCGGCTCCTGACCCTTCCGCCGTGTTATCAATAGATGGCAGCAAGAAGCTCCTTCTCTCCCGAGCGCCGCACAAGGAAGATGCTCCCGGCGGGAGCACAGGACAAGCTTTCCAGCAGAGTTCACACACCAGGTGTTAACAGCCTCGGCTCATCGGGGAATGGCTCGGTGTACACTTGCAACAAAGCAGAAGTACGGAGATGGCCCTTCAGTAAAATGTCCTGACATGTTTGCAGTACATTTGGAACCGGTCAATAACAGGAACTAAAATACAGTTTCCACTTGAGTTTACTTGGATCTTTACTGGTGGGGTGGAAATCCTAAAAAGGTGTATAACAGTGAGAGAAAGCAATAGTCAAACCAGGTCAGGATGGCCTTCGCACCAAATTAAACCACAAGTTTTAACTTGCAAGGGGTGAGACTTTGGTACTGCCCACTACACAATTTGACCGGTTTGTGTGCTCAGAAGAAAGATGCAACTTATATTACATGAAAATTTGAATGTGTATTAAAAATAACTTTTGCCTAGCAAAGATGAGTCCTTCAGGAGTGTTTCAAAACTACTGCGTCCTCCCTCCTTGCACTCAATGTGACTCTTTCTTTGTCTGGACCAAATTTTTAACTTCCTATTTTGCCACTTCTATTTAAAATAATACTTTTTCCTTTCACAGAATGTCTCTTTAATCACAAATAACTTTTCCTCACACCGCACACAAGGCACCCACCATGTACCATTCCTTAACCTCCCTTTTTCCTGTCTATTATTCATTTTCTTCAATTCTCATGCTCTTTGAGTGAAAACCTTCACATTAAAGCATCTCTTTGCAATCCCACATGTTTTAAATTCACTGAGTTGGACAGATTATCAAAACTGGCTAAGTGATCTGGTGATCTCTGAAGGATGTGTGAAATGGCAATGAATATGACTGAGCCTTGCTGCTGCCATACAAATGGAGACACTGTGATGGGACTCCTAGGGAGGCGCTTCTTACTATGATATTTGATATATCTGCTCATAAATGTAAATATTTATGCTACAAAACTATTGAGGCAGATCATTAGTAATTTTCATCACACCAAGGATGTTTCAATATAACATCCCAAACAGATAATATCCAGTAAAAGAGGAAAATATACCTTCTTCAAAGCATTCAGACTAAGAATCTTAAATTTCATTGTTCAATTTCAATATTAAAAGGACTCAGAACACTGAGTTCAAGACCTTTAATTTCCTGCACCATGCTATATACTTTTAAGAAGTAATTTTGCGAAGAAAGAAAAATATTTTGCTATTCTTTTCAGTAGCTGACCTATTATTTCCGCTTAAGACCTCCCAAGTTCTGGAGCAATTAGCAGTTTCTTGCACAGATATTGACTGCGTCAAAATGCAAAGTCTGCAGCATGGCTTCTGGATGTCTAAAATCAGTCCTAATGCCAGCAACAGGGATAGTGCCATTCACATCCAATAGAGATCTTTCAGTCTCCTGCATGCCTACAGCAGAAAGTGCTATGAGTGCCAACATTAAATTCTGGCTTCTTATCAAGCATCATAGTATGCTTGTTAGGTGTTATGGTAAGTTGAGCTGGAAACAGATGGCTAGACTTGTAGAGGGATCTAACATTTTCATTTTGTGGTCAAGGTTGGGGAATATACATACTGGTCAAGCTGGAAGTGCCTCAGCACATCACCCAGCTCTCCCGGCAGGTTTAAGAACACTTTTCTCTCTATTTTTCTTTTTTAATCTTTTTCTTTACCTCTTTAAGACAAACATAGTTCACCATGGATTGAAGCCTTTATCATCCTCCTGCTTCATGGGCTCTTCTGACTTCACTGGTCACAATCTCTCTCGGAATTCCTTCGGGGATTTCAAAATCATGTAGTTAACATCACCTTGTCTTTAAATTTTAGCTAGACAACATCAGGCTTGTTTTTTTGAAGCTTTTTTTCCCAATCTTTTATGCAAAAGCCAAATATTCAGACTTATCACAGAAGTCTTTCCTTGTTTTTACTCTGGCAGAATAAGACTCAAGTATTCTTTCAATCATCTCCAAGCATGTTTAGCTAAGCTTCAGGTTGGGGAGAACTTTCTGCCAAGATGAAAGGAGGCAAAGGAGAGTCATGAGCTCAAGTGGAAAAGATCTCCTCGTCAGGGTGAAAACCAACAGTTTTCCTGTGAAGTTCTGATAACGGGGAGATAGCCTAGGGCTGCAATCAGAGGTAAAAGCCCTCATGCTTGTTAATTTATTCTCCTTTTCTAAGCAACAGAGATCACTGCAGAAAGGTATGACTGAGGAGATACGGATTGTTGAAGATAATTTATGGTATGCAATTTTATTTCAACTTATCAAATATGTGCAGAGGAGGGAAGTGACACCTACACTTGCAGCCAGAGGGTGGCCATAGATCTATTTCTGCTGCACTGGAAGCTGCATCCCCCTCTCCTGTCACGATTATTTGCACATCCAGTACCCAGTCAAAGTGCAGTCACATCCTTGCTGTGTGGCAGCATCAGTCATGGGACTGTGGCGTGGGGGAGCAGGCAGAACAGCTAGCTCCTCTCTTCGTCCTTGCAGGTCATGGATGTTGCAGGATGCACATCTGGCACATGTTAAAAACATGCATTGCTTTTCACTCGGAGGGTATATGACTGGTCATGGCAGAGAAACTGCTGCAGAGACCTGGAAAGGTGCCAGCAGAAAGGACCTAATGGTGCTGTTTGACGGTGGCAAAACATGAGCCAGTGTGTGCCCATTAGGACAAGAAGGCCAATGGCATCCTGGCCTGTATCAGAAATTTTGACAGCAGGACCAGATCAGTGATTGTCCTCCTGTGCTTGGCACTGGTGAGGCCACACCTCAAATCCTGCATCCGGTTCAGGCGCCTCACTGCAAGAAGGACATTGGGGTGCTGGAGCATGTCCAGGGAAGGGCAATGGAGCTGGTGAAGGGTCTGGAGCACAAGTCTGATGAGGAGTGGCTGTGAGAGCTGGGGATGTTTAGCCTGGAGAAAAGGAGGCTCAGGGATGTTATCAGTCTCTACAAGTTCTTGATAGGAGGTTGTAACCAGGTGGGAGTTGGTCTCTTCTCCCAAGTAAAAAGTGACAGGAGAAGAGTAAGCAGCCTCAAGTTGTTCCCGGGGAGGTTTAGAGTGATTGTTAGGGAAAATTCCTACACAAAAGTGTTGTCAAGCATTGGAACAGGCTGGCCAGGAAAGAGGTTGAGTCACCATCCCTAAAGGTATTTAAAAGACATATAGATGTGACACTCAGGGACATAGTTTAGTGGTGGATTTCACAGTGTTAGGTTTACAGTTGGACTAGGTGATCTTAAAGGTAATTTCCAACCTTAGCAATTCTGTAATTCTGTGAAATCAGAGCAGCTTCTGATGGACACCACAGTATTTTGGCTCTGTGAGCCCTTCCCAGACACAAAGACAGGAGACAGTTCTTAGATGTACACAGGCAATGGCAACAGAAACACACTGCAGAAGAGAAGAATTTTGCTATGAAGTGCGTCTGGCACATGGACCATATGTCAACTAGTACTGGTTTGATGAGCAAAAACTATGAAAATTATCTACAGTTCTCAACAGGTTATATAATAAAGGAAAGAAGAGTAATGGCAATGATTAACACAATGCACAGTCCTCACTTAAAGCTAATCCACTAAACAACATGCAGTCTATACCCTCCAGAAAAATATTTTCCATCATGGAGAATCTTTTCTATAAGAGCTAAGATGGTGTTCTGCAAGCCAGTAATAAGTTCTACTCTGTGTTGCACACAATTTGAAATTGTTAGACGGTGAAAACTCTCTTTCATTATGCTTTACAGATGCATATCAGCGAACTAGTTTTGTTATTACTTAATCAAGGTAACATTTAAATTTCATTACCTAAAAAATTCCTTTCATACAGTGATCTTGAACCAAAGGATGAATATTTTAGATGTTTGTATTAATCAGATCTCATACCACACAAACCAATTTCAGTATGATTCCCCTAGCAATGCTTCTGCAAACTGCATCTCACCTCAGGGTATTTGAGACAACCATTGTATCAGATTCCCACTGCTTGTTTTATCTTCTTGCTGCTATTTGCAGTCTTGTAGTCATATACAAGACAATTTAGGGGGAGACTGCAATAAGTGGAAGGGATGACCCTTCCCTGTGCCATTTTTACAAGGCTTATTCGCATCTCTTCATCTCATTTCACAAGCAGAACAGTGAACACTATGCCCAGGAATCAACTGGTTGATAAATAGCAGCACCTGCCACCTTCCATTGCCCCACACATGTTTAAGGTATTGGAGCCCCCTCACTAAGTTACTGTGGGTCAGCCTGGTGATGCCTTCTGGTCTCTTTCTCTTATTCTGCTAGCACGAACCATCTGTTTTCTGCAGAGATGTCAAATACTTTTCAAATCTTTTAGAAAGAATAGATTTTACGTCTGAATAATATCCTGTGGTCTTATTTTCAATATGTATTGTGGCCTTATTTTCAATATGTATTGTGGCCTATGTTTGTTATCTAGGGGTTTTTTACCTTTTTAAAAATTTTTAAAATTTAGAACCACAAAGTTGTTGGACCACTTCCAGCTTTTTCAATTCTTTAACCAGGCATTTTAATAGAAAGGGGGCAGCTCGAATTGTAAAACTAGGTCTCTCTTTTTTTAAAAACTACTCTTACTCTCTTTTTTTTGTTTCTTTCTTTTGAAAAGAATGAGTTTAGGCACCACAACAGGTTGTGTGACATACTTCGTTTTTCATCAGTTTCTTGCCTGGAGACAGCATGAACAGTTAAATTTGCAGAGTGGTACGTACTGGGCAGATATAAGAGCCTTCATAACACACCAAGCTTCACTCAGGCCTCAATTCAGAGAGTTCCAAATAGCAACAGCATCACATCTTGTTTTCTTCATTCTTACTCACGACTCTTTCTACAATACCATAAATTTGCTTCTGCAAGGGAGCCAGAAAAAAAAAGGATGCAATTGGTGGCAACAGAGAGGAGCTGCCTTCTCAGAAACATGGCAGAGGTTATAGGAGAGAATTGAATTAGCCCTCATAAAAAATTGAGAAAAAGTGAAAATAAGTTTGTATTATTGTTCTTGGGAAAGGAAGAAACAGTGAAGCAGGATGGAGAGGAAAACACACTTTGGATCTATGAAGAAGGAATGCATGCTCTATAACATTCTCTGAAGTAGCATAGAAAGGATGTATTTACCAGTTCCAAACAACCATGCAACACTTTTTGAAGAAAAAAACTTAAGCATGCAGAGTGAGAGGAAAAATGAGAAATTGGATGTCAAGGTGACAATTTTCTTTTGCTTTATGGAGTTCTCTCGACACTGTATAGAAATCCATTAGCTACCCTGCTTACTACTCTAATACCTAAATTTTTTCATTCAGTTTAGTATTGCTACTGAGACCTGCAGCATTTCTTATTCTGAAGGCCTTCAGATAATTCCAAGATGCAGCATTTCATTGTTAGTTTTTTGCATCCTTTAAGAAGAAGTGTGAGGTATCAACCCCATTACCATTTTATCATTGTGCGCACAGTCAAGGTAAATCTAGTTATGATAAACTTATTTTCCCTATAACTTTGCTCAGAATGCTAAGAAAGTTTTATCACTTTGTCTTTATTTCTTTATCTTAGAATAAGGACAATTGTAAAACTGCGCAACTGACCTATGTAAGGACCAAGATGACAACAATTACCCTTGCTTGTTGTGGGCCCACACAACTTGTTTTACAATAACCTCTAACCTGCAGAAAAAAAAGGTGGGGGGAGAGAGAGAAGGAGAGAAGGAGAGAGGGAGAGAGAAAGAAAGAAAGAAAGAAAGAAAGAAAGAAAGAAAGAAAGAAAGAAAGAAAGAAAGAAAGAAAGAAAGAAAGAAAGAAAGAAAGAAAGAAAGAAAGAAAGAAAGAAAGAAAGAAAGAAAGAAAGAAAGAAGGAAAGAGAAAGAAAGAGAGAAAGAGAGAAAGAGAGAAAGAGAGAAAGAGAGAAAGAAAGAAAGAAAGAAAGAAAGAAAGCAAGCTCAGTGACTTCACATTACCCCCTCCTTGTCTGGAAACCATAGAAACCAAACTGAAAGTACAGCCAAGAAGTTCGTCATTTGGCTATCTCTGGCTGATCTCCATGGAAACATTTCACTTTTTGTTGAAAGGAAAGATTTTCAAATCAGACAAATGGCCACAGTCTGACGGGTTATGACATCTTTGGGAAGAATTTAAAGAACAAAAACAATGACAAGTGTTTTTGCTTTACGTATTTGTATTACACTTCTATTTTATGTCATTCATGCCTATTTTATATAATTACAATTACAGCCTTTCTTTCAGAGTTATGTTAGCAAACCAGACATTACATTTGGGGAAAAAGGTAAAACCCTGCCAACAAACCAGGGTCTATTCACTCAAGTATCCAATTTAGATGTTATTTGCTGTAAAATATATAGATTACCCAATACCTTTTTGCATGCTTTTCCTGGAAGACTGAATAGAGGTGTTGAATGTGTCATAACAACTAAAACTGGGAGTTAAGAAAATGTTCAACACTGGCGAGTCACACCTCTCAGAGTCATTCTTTTAGGAACCCTGCAGAGCCAGGAGGGTACTTCTGCCTGCTTCCTACTCCCTTACCTTTTGAATTGCGATTAAAATAAGCATGGGATGATCACGGAAAAATCTGCAGATACAACAACTAATATGAAAGGCACTTCCATAGGACTCAAGGCTTTTATTGATCCCTTTTAAGTCTTTGGGCACTTAGAGTACATGCCTGTGAGGGTGCTCTCTACCTCGTCAGAGGTAGAGAGGTGGAGTGACCTGAGGATCTTACAGAGGCTTCAGAGTATGGCCCGTACCCAGCTGCTCAGCCATGTCAGCAGCAAGGCTGCTCAGGGCAGAAAAGAAGGAGAAGGGTCTGAAAGACTCCTCCTTTACAACTGCATTTAGCTGTATGTAGGTACCATCTACACTGTATCTACCACTGTATATAAGATGTGTCTAAGCAGTACAGATACTCTGCTGAACTATGAATTCCACACTGAAAATAAAAAGTCTTGTTACAAAGTGGTCTGAAGTACTAGACCTTAATTAATTTGTCCTTAGGCAGCTCTAAGTTGCTGCTGCAACCATTCTACTTCCCTAAATTTTTATTTGCTTCTTTTACTGGTAGTACACACAGCATAGGTGAAAAGAGGGTAAATTTTTCTGCTAACGTAAGTGGACACAGAAGCTCCACTGCCAGAAAGCTCTTAGGCAACAAAGGAAGGAAAAATACTGATGCCATCTTAGCTTAAACAGAAAGAAAAGAAAAGAAAAGAATCCACAGCCACCCTAACGCTATTAAAGAATGATTCTGTTTATCATTGTGTGCAGCTCAACAAACTACAATGCATATGGGCTACGACTTACAGTCTTAGAAAAGCCTCCTAGATTTCTCTGATTCCTCATGCAGTGAATATTATTTCCAACATCAACATTATTGCATTATGACTTAGCTAATGCCTCATGGTGGTAGTTTACAGTGTTCCTATCAGTGACCTACCTGCAAAGAAATAGCAACGACAGAAATTAATGTAAGGGAAATATTACCAGCAATGAAGAAACATCATCTGACTTCAGCTGCAGACAAACTGTCACTGAACAAAAGAGAGAAAATATGCTGATACTTCCTAAAATATGAAAGATTACCAAAAAGACTGCAGTGAATTATAGAGACAGAAGTAAACAGAGCAGGAAACTCAAGGAAGTAATGAAAGAACGTTCATAAAGAGAAAGTGACAGGCAAAATATGGCTCTGCTGAAAGTTTTGTCAAACAGTCAAAGTAAAATAATAGCCCAGAGACAAGAGCAAGAAAAAGGTCATATCTACTCAGTTAGAAGAAGTTACTTTACTAACATACAGATGAAGATTTGTATGAAAAACACGGCAGAGTTTGGTCCAGAAAATCTGCTTAAGAAGTATTCTAAATATTTTGACCATATCTGGCTTCTCTGTACAGTTCTACAGTTAGGGTCTAGAAGATTAGCTGGAAGATGCTCTTTGTATTAAAACCCCTCTAACGTCAGAATATAATAAAACAGAATATAATAAAACAGTTGTGCAGGAGCAAACTGTACAGGATTTAGGTTAGGTTTGCTCAATGATCTTAAATTTTTTTTTAACCTAAATGATTTTATGATAAAGGTGGTTAACAGTGGTATAGTTATTGCTTTCACTGCCCATAATTATGGTATGGCTATGTCAGTTCTGTAGACTACTTGATCTGTAAACATACAGGAAGGCGGGGTGTATATTATTTTAACTCAACAGATACAGCAGATTGACATCTTCCAGCTTGATTCCACTGAAGTTTGGGTGCCTTTTTTAATCGACTCTTGAGAACTCAAAATCAGTCTCAAGAAATCTTCAAAATGATTGTGTATGGGGGAAAAGAAGTATTTTCTATTTGTGCTTAGATGGATTAGCTGCCCAAACACAAGTTGAAAGATGATTAACTTAATAGTACCCAACAACGTCAATCTAAAAGCTGTCTTTGTGTCCTGATGCATATACAGAAAAAAGGGGCTGTAGGCAAGGCATCCAACTTGTTCTGTTCAGCACTGCTGCTTCCCACAGAGTATCAGTTTCAGGAGATCCATGGATCAGCTGGAGAGAACCTAGAGGAAGACAAGAAAAATAATCAGAGAGCTACAAAATGTCCTATAGGGAACAATTGAATTAATTGCAGCTACTCAGTTTGGAGAGAAGAAAGCTAGTGGGAGACTGTGCAGTCTTGTGATATGCAAAATCTTCTTGTAAGGAGAATAGATCAATCTGCTTTCTGTGCCCATTGCAGGAAGGTCAAGAAACAACAGACTTATACTGCACCTGGAGGATTTGGTCTAGAGATCAAGAGAGATGTATTTCTAGCCTTAAGCATTGTAATGATTTTCCTAACAGAAATAGAGAAATCTCCATCACTGGCAGTTTTTGAGACCGCATCACACAAACATCTGTCAGGAACTATTTATACATAATTGGTACTGCTTGGGCCAGAAGAACTGGATACATTAGTTTACCTGCTTTACTCTGGAGGCCAGAGTCACAGACCCCTTCAATGGCAACTGAGGCACAGGGCAAACTCAATTCCCTTCTTTAATCTGGAAAGCCAAAAGGGAACTCATCACTTAGTTGTAAAGCACTGGCCATGTTATTTCAGCTGTGCCAGACCAGACAACCTCCCCAGGCCCTTAGACCTTGTTTCCCACAATATTCCAATATGAGGAATTGGGAGTGGTATAAACAGAGCATTTCAACTTTTTAACATATGACAAAGCAATCACACTTGAAACTTGAATTCTAGTGTGAAAACATGACTCAGAAATCAGGTGAAAATAGATTTGGGTTAAGATAATTTAGGGAACCTTTTAGCATCCTATGTGGCATAGCTGTTGGAAATTTTTTTTAAAAACCCTCATCTGGATGCTTACTTGCAAGTTACCTCTTTGTAGGAAAAATAAAGGATACAACAGCATCTCCCCACCCCTCCTCTGCCAGGCCTTTCCCTTTCCCTCCAGTAGGACAGGAGCGTGCACAAGCTCCCAGGACACTGCCAGTCCTTGAAGGCAGCAAATATTCCTTCAGCAATAAAAATGCCAGGCAGTAGTGAGATAGGGCAACCAATAATTACTGTGCAATCTGGATAAAGCACCCTTCAGATGATAATTTAAAAAAAAATTATTATGCTTCAAAAACTGTGAATGTGCATCGCTACAGGGTAGTTTTAGACTAGAATTTCCTGGATTTCTATATTTGATCATTACACTTCTATTGTTCTTGCCTCGGTTGAAACTATTTTGTGGCTACTAAGACCACCCTCACATGAACAGCCTCTTCTTTGCTTTCACACAAAATTATGAAAATTTCCCCTTGACTTCTCTTGCTGCAGCTTGTAATAGAACTGCATCTGGAAACACTGTACTATGTTCTTATACTACTTTTACAGCAGGAACTGCTAAGTACTTTGGCTCGCTTACAAATTCCTCAATTCACTAAGATATAATTGTGCTGTGATTCATGCCTTTGCTAAATCTATGCGAGTTGTGGGCATGATTATTAACATCACATTAAACCCTAGAACTAAAGGGATTAACAAACAGATTTTTTTTTCCTGGACATTGGCACTTAGGAGATAAATCACACTGTCAAAATGTTTAAGGAAAACAAAGCACACTTATGACAGTAATGGTTTTATTTTGCAGATTGCTCTATTTTGAAAGAGTTCAGCAATTGTTATATGTCAAAATATAGCATAATTTGAGCATTTGTTTATCCATGGAAGAGCGCAAGCACAGCATAAAACAACCTTAAGTGTTCAGTACAGGAATTTATGGTATTTTTTCTTGATTTCAATAGAATTTCGTACTCAGAATCTAATAAGTCTCTGTAGTGACATACAGTAGCATAAATAGGCCACTGTATGTCATCTTATAATTGCTGTGAGGACTATAATATCTCTTCGAACTGCAACCATTGGACCTCAAATGGCCTCACTGACTTAATTTCAAATTTAAGTTTTGCTCAGTTTCAAATTTAAACTACTGCCTTTTCTTATGAGTTTTTCTACTGACTGGTATCCCTTCCCAGCACAGGTATGCATCAGCTGTGATCAAATCATCATTCAACTACACTAAAAATCATGGCCTCTTACTTTTCATTTCTAAGCAGATTTTTTTCCCCACATCCTCTAACTGTTTCACTTAGCAGTTTTTTTTTTTCTAGGATACTGCAGGTTTTCCAAGGAGGGAAGGGGTAAAGTAGGAAACTGTCAGTCAGGGTAGAAGGGGTGAATTAAATTGATAACAACACATGCCATTGACTTTGCAAAACTCTAAAGTGTATTGAAGAGTAACAGGAATTATACTGTGGCTGCAGAATATTGTCATTGCAGCTTCTCAGGAATTTCTCATGTAAGTTTCCAGAGGAATTCCAATGGAGAAGGGAAGTCTGGCAAGAAATAACAGCTTTAACTTTTTAATGGCAAATTTGATGATGAAGATATCTTGCCAGGCCAGTTGATGGTGGCAGAGATCACCTTCTTAAATGGTTTTAAAATTTTAATTTTTATGTCCTTCCTCAGCAAGATCATTGCAGAGAGCTGTGCTAAAAAACTGCGGTTAGGGAAAACATTATACTATATGCATCATCCATCACTAGGAATCTCTGTTAATATGATGATACAAGCAATCTAAACTAAACATAAAAATTCTGATGCATTTATCGTCATTTATTTTGTGACATGCATAAAACAAATAGATGAATAAAAAATATTTATCTCTAAAGCCATTAAGGAAATTTGCCTTATTAATAGTGCCTTGAGGTTTATAATAAATGCTATGTTACTCTTACCCCTTTTACAAGTAAATCCTATTACTTACAAAATAAATTATTGAAACACATCAGTGCCTCTAGTCACAAATCACTCACATCTAAGAGCTTTCTTGTGGCAATTGATTGTCTTGGTAGTTATACACTAGAATATTTTCAGATAAAATGTACTTAAATGCTTTCGGCAAAGAACAAAGGAGATGAAAATATTTTTACTTTGCTTTTGTCAGAAAATTGTAACATCAAGACCACACAGATTTTAGGTGTCTGATAATGGGAGCAGATCAAGGCTCACTCCTAATAAGGTAAAATATTGCATTCAGATGTTCGGCATACTGAACACACACACATACACAAGAGAGACTTGCAGAGATTTTGGAGCTACCTTGTGCAGAAATACAATTCACTTTAGAGAAGCTCTGAGATAAGAGGACTAGCTCAATGCATCAGACCAGGAACAGCAAGAGAAGTCTGGAGAGAAGGGAGCTTGCTTTCTGAATGTCCAGCCTGAGCAGCCGGTTATCATCGGCACCTCGGATGGGAAGGGGAACCATGCCCGCAGTGGTCCACAGGCTTGGGGGCAGGTCTTGGGGCTCAGGTCTGGCCAGGGCAGAGCAGGAGGCGCAGGGACTGGCATTAGCAGTTGTTGCTGTTGTTAAGGATGTGGGACATGGCACAACAAGTAGGCTGCTGATACAGCAAGCCTAAAAATCATCCCAGTGGTTTTTTTAGTCAGAGCTCACTGTTGAAGCATCTTTGCTTTCACAAAGCCTGAATGAACATTCACTCATCTCTATAGCTCACTGCTGGTAATACCAGCAAGCCTAAGCTTCAGAACTGTATTATTCAACATATTACCGAGATGAATTTCATCATGACAGCCAAGGCATAATTCAAGTACACCACCTAACAATCAAACTAAGAATTACTAGGACTGTAATTTCTTGATTAGCTTTCATAAGGCTTCAGAAAGACAAACATAAGCAAAAGTTTCAACCTGGGTAGTCTGCAGTTATCAAAAAGCCTGCTGTATTAAGAAAGGAACAGCTCCCAGGTTAAACCTGTTTTTAAGCTAAATCATATTAAGTAAATATTCAAAGCAATGCACAGTACTAACCTGCATTATCACTTGCTGGTCAGACTGCAGCAGAAGAATCAAAAGCTACTGGGCAGCAGGTAAAGGCCAAAGTCATTAATAGATTAGCAGTGAAAGATGATTTTGTTTTGATCAGAGACTGATAAGGATAATTACCAACTATGCTTTTTTTCCCCTAGTCAGTTTGCCCATCCCAAGCCTCAGCCTTGTTCATAATGATAATGGCTGTTAAGCTTTGCAACTGTAAACATGACAGAAGATTTTTATCACTCTTTTCTTCCAGAAATATTAATGTCAAAGAGTAGATGACACAACAGATAACAAACAATTTCTTGCTTCATTTATCACAATTTTCTTGTTAGCTACAGGGCTCTTTTTAATTACAGTTCAAGCATTGGTTCAGCTACTTACTTTCTTGCTTCTGACAAGTTCGTAATTGTTAGTGTCCTCTTTGATCCAATGCAATCATTAGCAAAAGAGTGCAGCAATGAATCTGACATCATCATCTAATATCTACCCAAACAAACACCAAGAAAAAGATTTATCAATGGGTTTCATTTGTTTTAAAAATAATGACTGTAACCCAGAAGACTGACTAATTAGTTTTCTGAGAGAGTAGCTCATTAAGCTGTTATTAACAAATACACATTTCTCAGGTCCTATGATTGTTGCAGTACTAGACAATATCCATATGCAAAAGAGAAAATTAGTGATGCTTTCTAGATAATCTTTTTAAGGCAATATAAGCCTGTTGCTTGTAAAAGGAAGTGGAATACAGAACTTGTCAAAACAAGAACTGCAAGTATCACTTAACCACCATTTTTTAGTGTTTTGGTTATTTAGAATTTTGGTAGCGCTTTTACTTTCCTCAAGTAAATAACAGTAAAGCTCTGAACCACTATTACATTAATTTCTCTTCTACTGGAAATCACCTCCACTCCTGCCATGGCTCACTGTATGTGCTGTGTTTTAAATCAGACAGGAATAAGCCGTTTGCTACTCTGACAAATACAAATGAAGGCCATATGAGCACATGATACGGTGACTGTTTAAGGGCTGTGGAAGCAGAAACCTATTGTGAGAAGCTGTTTCCATCAGGCGTGGATGCAGCAGTTGTAGTCTAGTCATAGGCATCAGTTGTAGGTAAAATTTGCAGCTATAGATGACAAGAAACAATACTGTGCTTCATCACTGCATTACTGACCACATTTACTTTAAAAGTCTAAAAGTTATGACTGTGATTATGAAGTTATGATTAGGAAGTATTATTACCCTCTATTATCACTTTAAATGGAGGTATTACTAAGAACGTAACTGATTTAGTTAAATTTAATCTGTGCTATGGTGCAATTATGAAGAAAAATTATGACCATTTTAGCACATTTCAAGGGAACTAAATAGGATTGGTATGTCTGTATTTCTAACCATAGAAAAAGAGGATCCTGAGCCAGTTGTAAAGAAGAGAACGAAATAAACTTAGTGTGAACGCAATTCATACTTCTTATAATACACCATGATAGTGTACACAACTGTAGGAGACTGTAGCACTCTCAGATATCCAAGGGACCTCCTGGTTTCCTTTAAGACATACATTTGCGTATTAAAAGCATCAGATAATTTAAAGTAGATTTTTATATAAAAGTACACTAAAACATGTTTAATGTTTATCTGAACAAGTTCACTGATCCCTCCATATAAATTCTTAAACAAGTTGGTTTAATTTTTACTATTTAATCATTTAATCTGTAAAATTATTTAATTTTCATACACACATATATTGTTTTTGCAAACTATAACTATTGTACTACTTGTTGTTGAAAAAGTTCACTGCTACCTGCCTTAAAGCCTAGGCTGACTTTGTGTTACTGATATGCCCAGGAACCCCACCTGAAAAAGAGTATTTGGAAACATCTTGGAAAGCAGGACTTGACTTTATTAAAACCTTAGAATATTTGATGCTCGAATGTCTTTATTACCTAGTTTATAAACATCTTAAACACAGTATGTTAGTGCTAATGTTAAGACATAATGTTACTGTGCACTGTCATTAATCCATAACTACCCAAAAGGCCACAATGATTCATGTTGAACTGTTGCATAGTTTGTTCCTTCTTGTTTCATATAATTAAATTTGCTTAAAAATAAAAAAAACCAAAAACCTTCTAGGTTTTCTTCTTCCCATCATGATTATTTTCTATTAGTACATCTCTTACAGCACGAAAATTTTAATGTTAATAAAGTTAATCCAGGACATATGGGAATGTTGCCTTTCATACTATACTTTATATATATATTTGTCATCTTCCAGTTGTTCACTCAGTCAGTTTATAGTTTACGCTGTTGCATAATATTTTACTATTCTTCCACTTTGGCTGGTTCCTTGTACTGTAACATATCTGAAGCTCCATAAGATGTGCTTTCTACATTCATGATAATTTGGATGTTTTTCTACAAACCTTTTTTCATTTTCTTTCTGTGAAGGAGAAGAGGACATTTTTGAAAGTCTTTCCTTCTTACTTCGAAACTAACTAGATTGTTACAGAACTAATTAAACATTTTGTACCACAGAGCAAAATATTGTATGCTTTAGATCATATCATACCAAATAAACTTTAAATATAAAATGTAAGTAAAGCTAGAGAAGGACCTGTAGCCTAAAACTATTTTTCAGTTTTTTAATGTGTGAAATGGTGCAAATCTTTTCATACAGAAATTATCATAGAAACATATGCCTGAAGCCAACTCAGATTCCAGACAAACAGGACATTAAAGTAGAACCAAAATACTAAAATCTTCATGCTCTTGGAGAATAATGATTCCCTCTCTTGTGTAAGAACATTATGTTTCAATTTACTGACTTCATCAAAGGGCTTGACCAGGAATTAAGATGAACAGTTGACCTTCATGGCACACACAAGTTCATCAGGGTTTTGTGAGTACAGTCCCGGTGTGTTGCTTCCCAAATTGGGACCTTACACACAATGGTTCGAAAGGGCTGGTGCAAAGGATGAAACGGCAGATCCTCATTTCCCTTTTTGTACTTCTCCCATCTTGGCTTTAAACTCCTCCTTTTTTCTTTAGCTTGGGTGCCTTGTGTACCTATGCAGTTTAGTGCCTTGGCCCAAAAGGCATACTTTTTGACAAAAATACGTTATATATATATATAATTTTTTTTCAGAGTATATGCAGGTAAACAGTACATATGCTTCTACTTTGGTTAGGGCAATATTTACCACTACCCAGTTAGGAATGGTGCACCTGTGAATCTTCCTGTATATTTTAAAGCTGTCTGTCATTACTGTAGCCTCATGGCCTGCAGCCTCAATAGTTACACTACCAAAATTCAAGAGCATCTTTCAATAAACCTCTGCTGCCTTTACAGTGTCTCACATGAAACTTCTTCGTTTTATTTTCTCCTCCAAAATAGGCGCATCCCAGTTCTGAGTCTTCAAATTTTCTATTTAAATTCAGTTTTGTTCGATTTTAGCCTCTTTTCAGATGTGAATGTTTTTTGTTCTCCTAGTATATTCTAATTTCATGCTGTGAAATCCATATTTTTCAAGGCTCTCCATGACACTGCTTCATTGGTGCTAGAGGTTGTTCACTGTTATGCCAATCTAGGCTGAACATTTCCATGACTTCAGAAAAAAAGTTATGGATTACACCTTGCCAAGAAGTTACTAGTTTAATACAAAAAGCTACACATGGAGAAAAAATCATTTCTGAGCAGGAAAAGTCAGGAAATCTATTTTCCTGTGTATGGAAAAAGAAACAGCTCATGTTTATATGATTTCTATCCCACATTGTACTGGATGATCAGTAAAAAAAAGAGCAGGTAGAAGTCTGGAGCTCAGAAGGTCCAGACTTTCTGTCAGAGAGAGAATTAAATCCCTCCCCTCTCACCAGCCATCTACAAAACTAGGATCAATTTCATGTCTTTGAGATCTTTACTCTTTTGTCACGTTTGACTGAAAATGTTGGAAGCTCCAAAAATTATGCCACCTTTTTGGAAGAGAGAGGAAAGAGCTTATACTAAAAGCACTGTGGAAATGCACAGCTCAGCATTCGGGTTTCTGGGTTGTGAATGGTGCTACCTCCCACTTGACAAAGTGGCCAGCGTGGTAGAGGTCACTTGCAGTTAGGAAATGCAGCTGATCCAGAGATGGCAAACAGAACAACACCCCAGAGGGGTAAATGGAACAGAAACATCACTGAGGCTGAAAATAGCTTCCAGTGCTCTGACCCAAAACGGGAGTATTTCATAGCTGCTCAAGTTCTCTGACCACACTGAAGCATAAGGAAAGTAAAGCAATAACAAGATGTTCTAAGTTGAGGAATAATCACCAAGGATCCCAAACTAGCATAAAACATGCTTGAAAACAGGTCTGGAGAAATAATGTAACTTGGGTAAAGAGTTACTGCTAAGATTCACCTCATGACCTAGACAGTTATATCCTAGAGTGTAAATGGAACTTCTGAATAGTATTTTAAACACTAGACTCCACTAGGTTCTTGTTCCCATCTGAATGTGATGGTTATTTTAGAGTAAGTGTTGACTAACTGCTGTTTGAACTGCTGTTTGAAAGAGTATTGAAAGAAGAGGTTGGAGATGAAAAGAAACAAAGGACTAGAGGACGGATTGTGCTTGGCTCAAGTGAAACCAAGGACAAGTCTTCTTTATACACCCTGCTGAATGAAGCATTTAAGCTAGGGAAACCTGGATCAAGGTTTTAGGTTACTACTATAGAAAGCATTAGTTTCCTATTTTCTTTTATAGTCCTACATATCTTTTGGAAATTGAGACAGCCAGTTTGTTTTACATCAGCTACCAAGACTAATTACTTACAGTGATTATTAACCTGAACCAAATACAATACACTGTCCAAAAGGTGACATTGTCTCTGCACATTAATAGTCCTCAAAAATGGCAGTCAGTGGTCCATGTTTTGCATTATTGAGAGATTGTGTACGTCTCAGAAATATGGTGACACTGTGTAGATGGTTTAAAATACTCTTAAATTATAAAACCATGAATGCCTTTCCAAACTTACTTTTCTTTAGGAGATGTCAGAGGTGGAATCTCCAGCTTTTACATTTGGTTTGTGGAGCAGCAATGTCAAAACCCCCACTTCCCACTGGTGTTCAGGTGCCAGGCAGAATTTGTCCAGTCAGCACAGTGTTAGCTCGCCTTCGCTCAGTTCGTGGATGATTTCTGTGCCTGTTTCCAGTTAATCCATCATTCCATCCACCCATTCATCCACCCATCCATTTTCTGAATACTCCTTCAGCCAGACGTTTACAGGCCTCAAGATGCTGTACACAGCAGTGTGAATTGTATCACTGAAGTTCGTCGCTCTGTAAATCATAGAGTTAAGCTTATCTTGAGTTGTTTCAGCTCGAGAGGCTGACTGTACCAGGACCAAGGGCAAACTCACAGCTCGTACCTGTCTCAACAAGCACACCCTATGCTGTTTTCAGTCTGCCAATGAACGAAAGAGTACACAATGCAAGCATGTAACCAGGGACCATGGCTAGCAGCAACAAACAAAATAATAACAAAAACAACAAAAAAACAAACAAACAAACAAAAAAAACCCAAAAACCAAAGGAAACAATATTCACGATAATAAAATAAAAAACCCCAACAAACTGAAACAATAAAAAGGAAATTCACACAAGATGAGACTGGGAAACAAAACTTGAAAACTTTATTTCTGAAGATAATTTGATGTAATTAGCAAGTTAGAATCATAGAATCATAGAATCAAGGTTGGAAAAGACCCTTAGTATCATCAAGCCCAAGCATCAGCCTGATAATACCACCATGTTCGCCACTAATGTCCTCAAGTGCCATATCCACACATTTTTTAATTATTAGGGGGATGGTGAATCCAGCACTTACCTGGGCAACCTATTCCAAATGCTTTGTAGCTCTTTCTATAAAAAAGAATTTCCTAATACCTAACCCAAACCGTTCCTGGTTGCAGCTTGGGGCCATTTCCTCTCATCCTGTCGCTTGTTACCTGGGAGAGGAGACTAAGCCCCACCTCACTACCATCTCCTCTCAGGTAGTTATAGAGAGTGATAAGGTTCCTCCCTGAGCCTCTTTTTCTTCAGCCTAATTCAAATCTAGTTTAAAGCTCTTTTAACAAGCCCTGCTAAGTCTTAAGGCAAGATTCTTTTTCCACTTTGTGACAGGTGGATCCCATATGTTCTCAGCAGGCTCAGTGGCGTATAAACCAACCCATGATCAAGAAAACCAAAATTCTGCTGCTAACACCTATCTCAAAGCTTCTCTTAATCTACACGATCTTCCTGTTTCTTGCCCCAGTATTCCCTGCAAATGGCAGGAAAAGTTATATTACACTATTTAAGTCTAATTATATTGTGGAATACAGACAGTAAAACTAGGTTTGAAATTCAGCAGACTTTCATATTTAATGGAAAAATGATGGTATAATTCAGCTCTAGAGATGTAACTTAATGCCAGGCTCTACTAGCTGATCCCATAACTTTGCTCCAAGTGTTCATTTTGTACATGCACATAATCATAATAAATGCTACTCTGATTCCCTATTTTCAGAGACTGAAGTTGCACAAATATGAAACCATTTTTGGCATCAGGTGGGACATGCATAACTTAAAGTTCTGCCAGATACTGTACAGGAAAGGAATTTCACCCTACTACTTCACATGCAAAGACAAAGAGACATTCTCAGTGTTTACTTGTCCATTGACTGCTCTGAAGGGGAAAAAAGTGAATAAGAAAATTCATAGTATGAAAAAGAAAATACAATTAATTTCTCTATGAAAAGTATTGCAGAAATTAAGGGATACCTGTTGTGTGTTCTGAAACACCTCAGAAAGTATTGTTCCATTTCAAAGGTAAAAGAGAAAAAGGTGTACCTGCTAGTACATCACGAGATGCTTGAAAATACCACTGCATTTATAGAGTGACAAAAATCTTAAAGGTCTCCCAGATGCTCATGCTGACATCCTGTGCTTCAAATATAGTAGAAACATGAGGTGGATTTGTTGTTTTGTTTTGTTTTTAAAATTCTGACAGGCTTAAAATGAACTGTATTCTGAACAACAAATTAGAAGTGTATCACATACTCCTTTTTTCTGTGTCACTGGCAGTGAGAACCTAAGGCAATACATCTCAAGAGCTTCTTTGCTTGTTTCTGACATACCCTGACAAGAATTACAGGCCATATACATTCTTTCACAACCTTTTCTGAAGTGGCTTTTAAAGACAGATAGTACAGGGCTCCTTGTTTCTCACCTGTCAGCGCCCTCCTCTTCAGAGTTGCTGCCATTTCTTGCACACCTAGGCAAGAAGCATCTCTGGAGAAGAAGTTATGCAATGTGCCCAAGAGGAGATTCTAGGAAACCAAAAGCACCTCAGCCAAAACCTAACAGAGCCCTGGTGTGATGAGGCATATTTCACACACGCAGGTTTTTTCTGTGTTAACTGTATCAGTTATTTACAATGGTCTGCAAATGTCTGGATATGCAAAACATTCTGGATACCTCAGTGTCCTAGGTTACAATATAAGATGTAAACAAAAGTATTTATTCTATTATCATCTCCAAAACCTGTTAAAACAGGTGGGGCAGTGCTCATTATCTCCTACCATGACTCATCCTTGATAACTCCCTCCGGGAGCTATCTCTGTTTAATGGGCAATCAAGGACGCACCACATGACTCATAGAACTACATCATCCCATTGTGAGATACTCCGCCCAGGGGGAAGAACCAAGCATTCCCATGTGGGTATAATCTGGGGGTTGGAACAGCACAAGCAGACTTTTCCACTGGGTTCCCAGAGGAAGATCTGACCCTTCTACACTGCCAGTTGACCTTCAGAGGAAGACCAGAGCCTTCTACAGAATCACTGCTTCAACAGGACCATCACTCCAGGAGGACTGCAGCCACCATTTAATCGGACTGCTACCAACCCCCTGACCGTCAGGGGGTCAGGTTGTACTCTGACTCTGTCAGTGGGTTGTCTTTTGTACTATTGCATTTATTTTATTTTTCCTATTAAATTGTATTTCTGACTTGGAGTCTCTCACTAGTTTGCTTTCAAACTAGGACACTCAGAAACCTCAGCTTCCACATGGTCCCAGAATAGGAGACATGCAAGAAAAGCAAACTGAATGTCCCAGGGGTCGCTGTGGCCATTGTTCACTGTGAGGGCCAGGATAACTCACTGTATGGCCCTATAGCTACAAAGGGTGAGTAGCAACCCATGCCCAGGAACTGTGTCAGGAATGTCCTGATCTTGAAGAGCCTGATTTCTCTTCAAGAAAGAAGCAAATCTGCACCGTATTGGAAACAGAAGAAATTTCAGTGGAACTCACATTTCAGTGAAATTTTGCCTTGATATTCGGACTAGTGGAGATATTTCACTGAGGGGCAAGGATTTTTTTCACTCTAAAAGTTAAAGGCAGGCAGAAAACATGCAGGAACTTTTTTGCGAACAGCAAAAAATTAACACTTTCCACTGAACCGGTCTAAAATTAAAAACAAAAAAGCTATCAGAATAGGTCTTGTGACCCATAAACTCCCCCACATTTCAGGGACTAGAAGTATAGGCATGATTGTAAGACTGGGAGGCTGGACTCAGACTCCTCTGTTGTAAAAAGAGATTGTGTAGAAATGTATTTGATCCTCTCTGGCATTTCAGTTGCTATACTATCCCCTCACTGACATGAGCAAAGACTTTATTGGTAGGCTTCGATTGAAATTTGGTCCCCGTAATGCTGATAGAATTATTACAGCTAAGTGGTTTCGTTATCAGCAGTAAATGGAAGGACTTGCTATTTGGCAATATCAGTTTCAAACCAAAGAAAGATGTTCAGTTCTGCTGACTAGAAGCTCTCAGAATTTCTAGCTAAATGTCCATAAAATACAGGATTTGGAAATAGTTCCTAAGGCATTAGGTTTAACTCACATTTGCCCTTGAATTTTAGTACAGGACAGGATATTTTAACCAGATTGAGTAGGATGAATATTGTAAACCTTGCCATGACCTCCTTAGAAGGGAACATTTGTCAGCAATTTGTCTTTCAGATTTATGCTTGATCATATCAGTAGGATAAACGTTAGTCATTTCATTCCAAGTAGGTGAGTAGTGTCACACAGTAATGCAGTTAGCCAGGTGTGGAGTGCAGTGGAACAGGTTAATGGCATTGTCGACTTGACAGAGATCTGAAATGGGCTTTGATATAGGCAGCAGGATTTCTGAGACATACTCCATTTATTCAAATTTTTAATGTTAACGGCATTTTATTAGAAAGAAGCAGCTGAAATTAAATATGTAATAGCTCAGAGAATAGATATATACGCACAGATACAGTATTCTTAAATGGTAACATGGTTCCTGAGTCATTATGGCATTTTTTTTCCATTAGTCACCAAGAAAAAAAAAACATTACAAATACCACTGATGGGTATTTAAAGTGGTGGTTTTATCCATCTGTTTAGCTAATCATAAGGAAACTCAGTTTCTCTGAGTCTGTGTATGTGTGTGAATATAAAAATACATATTATATATATATGTATATATGCATATTTGACAAGCATTTATTACGTGACTCTTCAGTTAGAGAAATGCTGTACAAATGATTAACAATAGCTTGAAATCTTTGTTGTAACCAAGTGGGTTACGATGAGGTGGGTAGAGGATCATATATGCTGTGGTTACTATAGTTACAGTGTGTCTCTCTCTGTCTCTTTAATGAGGAACTAATCACTGTTCTCTGACCAAGACATCCATATTTTG
Organism: Rhagologus leucostigma; assembly: GCA_013397725.1. Taxonomy (NCBI): domain Eukaryota; kingdom Metazoa; phylum Chordata; class Aves; order Passeriformes; genus Rhagologus; species Rhagologus leucostigma. The sequence continues at coordinate 487,150 of VZTD01002083.1, read as the reverse complement.
CTCGTTTGCCTCTTCACCCACACCAGGCAGCATTTCCTTCCCAGGGGAAGGCAGATATAGCAATATTAACTCTTTGGAGCAAAAGACTTCTTAACTAGCTCATCGCAAACCCTGCTGAATTTAATAATGGGCAGGAATCTGACATGCCTTGGCAGCGGAAACAAGTACCCACCTCCCCACAGCTAGCAGAAACCCTAAAGGGCTTCTGAGCAGTTACATATCTTACATTTCTATTTCCACCTGTCAATAAACTGAATATCAGAGATGGAAAAATGAACTCAAATTTTCAAGTATTTAATGAACAGCTTGATATAAGGCCCCAAAACTTAGTAGTTCTGAAGATTAAAGAAACCCACAGGCTCTATATGCACATACAGTAGCTTTTTCCCCCTCTGAAATTATGTCCTACAGAAGTAGGAGATGAATTGTGACCCAAATCCAGGAAGGGATTGAAGGGCTCACATCCAACAGTTAGGATGCTCTGCTTCTCAAAATATCTGCCAGCTGCCTTCAGTAACTCCCTTCCCAGATCTATTTAGGTTTTTCCTTCAGGCAAAAAGGACAAGACTCAGAGCCGTAAACATAGGTGCCAAATTCCCTTTTTAGGCACAGCTGGGTTTCTGAAACCAAGTCTTATCGTGTCAAAATCTCACCTGCTGATCTAGTAGGTACAAGTATCTCAGTACCCTGAGCAAGTGCTCTTTTACACAAGGATCAACAAGGGAAATTCAGGGCTATCAAGTTTCACAGTACGTTTCTCTAATGTGTGGGACAGTCCCCCAGAAGCTTGAGGAGTCTGTTATCAAAGACCCTAACTCATGGGTAAGAGTTATCTGAAGAATGATTATTACAATAATCAGGTACTGACCATTTAATATCACTAAGTAAATGCAATATTTTATCTTTTCTGTTTCTAGCCTTCTGCACTATAAATGATAAGCATCAGTGGCATTAGTTGGATTTAACAGCATGTTTTACTGAGCATAAGCTCAAGCTAAAAAATAACAAATAAAGAAAAATCTGTGTTATTTTTCTGAATACCAGGTACATCTATTACTACTGTAAGCTACAACTTTCGGCATTTCCAGGTTAAAACATAGGCAGGGTTAATGTTGAAGAACAAAGGCTCTATTAAGCTTCATCATAGATTTTCCTCAATTTAACTGACAAGCTGAAATTGCCCCTACTTGGTCTTTGCCTCAAGGAAATGAGGTTTAAGGTCAGCAAGGATTCACATCTCTGTGTGAATATTTATGTTTGTCTGTATCCCTGTGAGCTCCTCCTCTTTTGCAGTCATTGCCATTTATCAGATGAATATGACAGAGTTGAATGTGCTGTTGTAAATACCATAACGATGTTAAGAAATGTCTTCAGCATCTTAAACATTTTCTATCCCTACTTTATATCCTAACTTTATATTCTTAATTACATCATATTTTTTTTCATAGTTTCATGAAGATACTGTCTTGTTAATATACGTGGCCAGAGAGAGAAGAAAAGATGTGCAAGTGTCAAGGTAAAGTTTGTGTTGTGATTTCAATCCATCTGCACCAGGGAATCCAGAAACAAGACACAAAAAATGGGTTTCATTGGTTTCAAATATGGGCAAAACGTTACTGACATTCTAAAAATCAAACTAAAAAAATAGGTTTATTATTTTATATTTGAAACAGGAAAAGTATGGTTATCAGTTTAGCAAGGATTTGTGACTGTTCTTAACAATTCCTTTATTATTTGGAAGAATAAATTTAAATTTAGCATGCTAGTTCTTAGACATAAGAAATGACACCATAAAACCTGACAAAAATATGACTCAACTGTCATTGCAGAAAGTCACTGAAGTCTAAAGGGATTTTTACATCCTTTGGGAGCAGCATCACAGAACAGTTTCCGGACAGGACAGAGACAGGATAGCCTTTCTTTTCTCTCTACTTTCAATCTCCCTGGTTTTTGTTAAAAACCCCCCACTGGCTCAGTACCTGCATAACTAATATATATATTAATATTGTTGAGGGTAAACTTAAGGTTAGTCAGTTCAGTTTGGAGGCTTGCAGCCTAACTGCTGAGTGGTTCAACTTGGGCCAGCAAGATACATACATTAAACATAAATTAGAGCGCTCGTAAATGCTGATAGGAGTTGAGGAGACCCCTCAGGGTTTTTTCCTAGTATTTTCTCATTTGTTAATGGTCTACTTACACAATAGTAAGAGGGAAGAAAGTAACTGATGAGAAAGAAACACTGTACAAGCAGGAGACAACTAAGGCAACACTCATCTCTTTGTAGAAACCTTCTCTTAAAATATCATTTTGCCTTGTTAGCTAAGACCTTTCATTTTAGCAAATCAAGAAAATAGGAGAAAAAGAGTTATTCAGACAAGCATGTGATACATGCATATTAGCCAAAGAGTGATAGACAGTTGCATAAGCAGAAAAAGAAAAGAACTTTTAAGAAAATTATAGCACCATTAATTCATGAAGAGGTTATTGTTTTTGAACATGCTCCCCTTTGTTCAAAGGTCTGCAGTGATAGCTGCAATTATTTAAAACAATATTAATTATGTTCCATACAAATTGACACAGATAGTGAACATGTTGATAAAGTAGGTGGCATCATTCTGTTGTAGGGTTAGGCATCCTCTACCTGGTAAATTAGAAATAGATTTGTTTCTACAGCAAGATTGAAATTTTAGCTGCTGTTATACCTGTTTCTCTGAATTTCAAGTATGTAAGAATACGAAGTCTAAACTGCAATAAACGAGTTATCTTGGCTAGATCCTTCTTATACATATTCCCTGCATTGGGAAGATGACACTTTGTGAATGCTACTAACAAGGCAGCTAATAAGTCCCCCTCTTAGCTGTAAAATAGTTTATAAGACCAGAACTTGTCTATTTGCATATGAAAGACAAAAATCAACAATTAAAATAATCCCCAGAAGATCAATTATTTTATCATTGCAGTTCTACATATAATTTGTCATATCACATTAGCTTTTCCTTGTTAGAGTATTATGCAAAGCATAACCATTTCTTCCCAACGCATTCTTCTGTGAGGCAAATGAACAAATTGTATATTTTAAACACTTCTGCTCTATTTAAAATAGAAAGTGGGTCACTGGGTTTGCAGATAATTTAATTTAATTCTCTATTGTCCTGTGTGTCTTGTTATCAAGATGAGCATTAGATGCTACTAAATCAAACAGTGCTGTTTAATCACAGGAGCCAGCAAGCAGGCAACTGCACTGCATAGCAGGTGGCTGGGGACAGCGAAAACTGCTCACACCTCCCATGGCCCACAGACAGGCTGGCAGAGTAACACAGCATGCAGACCCTTGTCCTTCCTGCCTGCCCTGGTGAAAGGACTGTTAGCAATGCTAATCGCCACAGCTGGGGTCACCCATTTCAAACACTCCTCTGCCAGTGGGTTGAGGGTCTGAGCTGTTGAGGGATGGGCTGACCTCCTCCTCTGTGTCTCTCCTACCCACTGAGACAGTTACTTCCTTAGTGGGGCAGTAACAAAGGCTGGTAGCATCATAGTTAGCTCATAATAAGACCAGTAATTTTTGAAAAATTGGTTAACTTCCACATCTGCAAATTCTTAGTCTGGGCATTTGTGAGGTCTGAAGTAATGGTGAATCAAGCTGCAGATCCCCTTTCTCCTCACATGCTTTTTCATCAACAAACATCTTGTGGGGAAAAATGGGAAGAGATACCACTCTAAAAACCTCAGAGAGCAGAAAACAAGAGGAATGGGTTTTGCTCCATTTAGAGCCATCCTCATTAACTCAGGTGAATCTTCTCAGCTTATTCCCATACCCAGGGGCCAATAGGAAGAGACATCCAGCTTCAGGGTAGGACAGTTTATCAGGAAATCACATGACGCTGATAAACCCAATCTATTTAAAAATCTATAATCTCAGCAATACCAATAAAGAGCCCAAAATTATCTCTGCAAAAGTCCACAGAGAGCAACTTCTTGAAATGGAACACTCTATATCCAAATTGACAAAACAAACCAGCTAAAATATGTAAGTAATCAAATGCTAGTAACAATAAAGTGGAGTGAAAGTGGGTTTGACTAGAACATGCCCTCTAGGTATGTTCACTTCCCTTGTAAACAGAAGAGTCAGGTCTCAGGAGCTGTAAGGTAGGCAAACCCTGTGAGCACCTACCAAGGTGACTGTACTACAGAGCAGCAGCTGCATTGCAAGCAGACCCCAGCTCAGAAACAAGCATTTCAGGATCCTTCTCAATTTATTGTCTCCTCACTAGAGATTTCAAACATGGAGAGCAGCTAAAAACTGAGACCCTGACACTGACTTTTACCATTTGAGGTGCAGAAGGATAGAAATAGGAAAGTGTTAAAGCAACTCCACTCCTGTAATGTGCTAGATAGGGTTATAAAAATGGGAATGATACTGAGTATACAATTGAATATAGCCATTATTTGCTGTATGAGAAGTCTAAGATAAAGAATATAATTTCCTATTCAGAACTGAAATCCTCGCTAGCACTAATATTTGCTGGAGTATCTATTTTTGCTGGAAAATATAACAATATTAGCATAATTCCATTAAATTCCACACTATTTAACTGCTCCAACCTCTGCACAAAGAAAAAAAGAAAGGAAAAATCAGTGAGAAGAAATTTAGATTTAAAACTTACTATAGGGTTGTTTGGGGTTGGGGATTCTTTTTTGCTTCGCTTTTTGGTTTTGGGTTTGGTCTTTTTGCATAGATGTATACATTTTTATAGAAAGCCAGTAGAAAAGGTAACACAGAGTTTATCAGAACTCTGTACTTGATTGTTCTTGAGCTTCTTGCCATCTGGGTGTTCTGCAAGGTCCTGTTTCTGTAATGTCAACATAGTGCAAAACAGTGATAAACTGGGCAGCTATTAAGCTATATTGTAGGATCTTATGCCCTTTATTTTTGGCAATCTTGAATATAACAAGAGGTTATGCACAATATTATAAAACTTAGACAGGTGTAGTACAGAGCTGCTGGTATAATAAAGATGGCTTCATAACTCTACCTTTTCAACAGCTCTGAAAGGAGGAGAAAAAGGCTAACAAAAAAGCCGTGAAATCCATTCATGTTTGGCTGGACTCAAAATTAGCTACTGTCATTCCCATACTGACTCAACACCTTCACATTATGCTCTTGGTTAAGCCTCAGCTTGTGAATATGTAGTTGACTTCATACATAGGCAGTATTTTTCTAAATGGCTTTATTTTTAAGGCAGAAAAATTTTACACAATCTTCAAAGCCTACTTTTTCCTTCATTGGTCCTTTTGTGAAATATCCTTTTACTTTCATCAGAGTTTAATAGCAATTAAAGTTCTGTTTCAAAGAAGTGCAAACAACTTGCCCTTCTACACAGAGGTCTATCAACTCTCCAAACTGTCTTTTAAATTTAATTAATTAATTTAAAGAATCCTAACACATATATAGTAAATAAAAAGGTATTTTTCTTTACCATTAGCAGTCTTTCAAAAGACAGGTCCTGCTGAAAGGAAATTGCTTGGTCACTACCAGACTGTCAGTACAAATGACCATAGATATTCTCTCCTCAGATTATTTTTTACATCAGACCACAGCTGAAGTGTTCGCTTAGACCAATACACTATTTATACACCATCTCACTGTTCAAACACAATGTCGAAAGTGAGTTTTCTGGTGGTTTATGTTAAGACAAATAACATTTGCACCTATGCATCCCAGGAGATTTGGCTGAAGGATTTAGAGATGGCCTTCTCTGCCTTAAGGAGAGTATCTTAGATGAAAATTCCATTATCTTCCAGTTGTGTGTTTTTCTTAAAATTTGGAGATTCTAGACAAGAAACTACTTTAGGTCAGAAAATCTTTGTCTCCTCTGTTAGAACAGTTTAAACGAGAACTGTAGTCATCTCTAGAGATGGCAGAGGTTAAACTGCTTCACCTCACATGCAGATCATGATGAAGCTCAAATCAGTGGCATAGCTTGTGTTTAAACAACAGGGCCTCTAATTTCCCTCTAAAGGAAAACTAAGGAAAATTTTGTGACCTAGTTACAGCTGCTGCATGAATTTTGTAGCCGTCCTGACTTAGGTGGTTGCCAGAGCAGGGATATTCTTCATTGCTGTTTTTAATATGGCTGCCTTACTAGATCTCATCTTAATTCTCCTGAGAAATCCTGACTCATTTCATCCAGATTCTTAAGAAGTCATAAATGGTGCAATCTCAGGAAGAAAGACAAGTGCTCAGAATGCAGGTGCGTCAGCAAAACTGAGACAAGAAACACATGTAGCTGGGAAGGTAGATGAGCATCTATCCATCAGCATAGTCCCGTATCCTTTGAGCAATATAACATGACTGTATATTTTAACCAAATGTCTTGGTTTCAGCCAAGAAATGGCTTAATCTTTGCAGTATCCAGGAGGAGGCATGGCCAGGAGCCAGAGGTTGATCTATGCCACCTCATGTCATTGCTGGGCATAGGGGGAAGGGAGTCTCTTCTCGGGAGAAGGAGTCCCCTCTGGTCGAGTAAGACTGGTGGGTAACGTTGGTTCCGAGAAATCACATGGGAATCATTGGCCAATCTCGGACCCTTTGTTATCAATATTGTTGCTCTTACTGTCCACTTTTTTATCTCATTGCTGTTTCCAGTAAATTGTTCTTATCTCAACCCATGATTTTCACTTTTGTGCTTTCACTTCTCCTCTCCATCCTGCTAAAGGGAGAGGGGGAGAGCAAATGAGAAATGCGTGATTTGAAAAGTCTCAGTGGAAGCACTAAATTGGAAAGTATCAATCCTGAGCCATGGCACTAAATTAAAGACATGAACGTTAATTATATACCACTGTCAAATGGTATGGAAAGAGATTGAGGGTAGTGAACATTAAAAAAATACAATTTCAGAAGGAACCCTAAAACTGCCCATTGCAGCTTCTTTGACTAATTCTAATTAGCTTGGCTTTGCAGGAGAAATGAATGACCAATTTCATGATAGTCTTATTATTTCAGGTCTGACAAACATATTTACCAAGTAAAAACAACAGATTTTTATTCTTAGTCTGATGTTTAGAGGAATGTTGCTTTCCCATGGTATAAACTAATCGAAAGGAGATCAGAGTATTGCTTCTCTGGAACAAGAAAAGTATGAACATCTGGCTTTTCCCAGGTAGTCTCCTGTACCATTCACATCTGCTCAATGTGAGGACAAATAAGCTTCAAACTGTAGTGTAATAGTGTTTGAAATCCATTTGACTTTTCTTCATACACAGTGGAGAAAGAAACCAACTTTATGTATTTCAAGGAATAAGTAAATAAATAATACTATTATTTACAGATTATTTGTCTGCTTTTGTTGAATTCAGGTAAGTTTAAAGAAAGCCACTCTACCTTTTGGCTTCCACATACAGTGATCTTAAGAACAATAACCGAATTGGAATTATGAAAAAAAGAATGAAAAGTTATCAAACTCAGGATAAAGTGAACCAAAATAATCATCAGTCACTCACCTTCTTCTTCACCTAATATTGAATCTCCAATATATTAGATACTAATTAGATTATCAGTCAGCTGTCATCTTTCAGCCTTAATCTGGTGGGGCCACACAAGCAGAGCTTCTGTATATATAAGAAGGCTATTAACCACCTTAACTACACTAGTGGTCTTACTCTGCATCAGCTATGTTTCAAATTCATCTTTCCTCAATGTAGGTGACCAAAATTACATAATCATTCCCCAAGAGGAAGCCTGACCATGTTCTTATACCTAAATGCATTTTAGAATGTAATAGAATTAAGAGAGCCAGGCATTTGCTTAATTTGCTTATTAAAGCTCTGAAAAGTTGTTATACCAGCTGGACCCCCAAGTGTTGTCTCTGTACCCAGTTAGTATAGTACAGCCTAGCACAACATACTTTCACTCCAAGCTGGGTTCCACTGCTACAAATATTTACCAGTCCTGGTTTTATTTGCAATTATCTGTGCCATGCCTATAATATCGGGTGGTAGACACTCCACTCTTATCTGTCGTCACTTTTTGAACTTTAAGGTTTGGCTCCACGAGTATCTTTCTCAGAACTGAAGAGACAGGACCCCTGAACCCTGGAAGAACCAGCCCTATTAGTCAAACATCAGAATAAAAAAGCAACATGAACAGATGAACTGAAGATCAGGACATGATTTTAATGATTGCATAGATACTGAGCCTTCAGTCTATGTAACTAACATAAAAGAGATAAAACCTCTTAGGGAATGTGTATGTCTGGAACTAGGCATGATTTTTCAGGAGATGTCCCATAGTGACACTTCAGCTGCTGAACACAGAAATTCCACTGTGAGGTTGAATTTGAATTTTTATATTCTTTAGAGAGCCTTGATGCAAATAAAAAGCATTTTAAAGTTCCTGGGATCAGAGGCTAGAATCTCTTGGTGGATGATGCTGATGCAACATAAATTGGTCGATACCAGAGCAATAGGAGTCTACGAGCCTGTTATGAGCCTTTTGTCTTGATGGTTGCTCAAGCAATTTCTTAGTAGCACTGAAGATGAGATTAACCAAACTAAATTAGAAAAACACTCATATATTTTACTTCTATTCATCACCAATAATTGCCAGTTAAATTTAAATTTGTTCACATTCTGGATGATAAAGTAAAAATGTCTTTAGTGGAAGTATTTGACTACTTAACTCAGAGGGAAAATTGGGCTATTTATGGAACGTTAATGCTGAAACCATTTCAGACCATCTGAAAAGCACATATTAATCTTTTACATATTAGGATTTACGCTGTTTTACAAAAATGTATTAAGTCTACTAAGAAAAAAAAATCTGCAAATGGAAATGCCTAATAAATATGTAACAGCTTTTCATGCTAAACTGATCACAAAGGAGAAAAAAAATGGTACAGCATATGAGCTAACACTAAGTGAAGAGACAAGGCATTCGAATGTAATTCTGCAATAAATTTATTTTTAAAAGTTAGGGTTAAACAATGAGCAAAAATCAATTTGCAGTCAATACACAGCACATGATGTGACCTGGAGATAAATAACTAAGTTATAAAGCTATAAACACTGAAAAGCTCAGTGGTGGTCTATCCAGGAGCAGGAAAAAGGGAAGCACAGATTGCTTATTGTCACTGCATGGCTTTGATCATGCTGTGATCAATCCAAACTCGGTATGATTTCTCTGCCAGAGATGAAGGAGAACAGCTACAAGCCCAGAAACAGCTGGAGGTTGCTGACTGGAGTCCAAGGCCTTCTCCAGGCACCTCAAAGCTGGGTGTTATTTAAGAGGTGTGCCTGCCTGCTCTATCAGCGGTTTGGATAGTCTGTAGTTGCTTTCGAGTGGCAGTGGATCCAGCCTATAGAAATCCTCCCTTTCAGACTACTGATTATCCTAGGGTCAGCAATGCATTACCTAGAGCTACACAGCTCCAGCTGAGAGCTGGCTCACATTCAGCCAGTTTGACACCTGAAGAGACAAAGCTTGCATCTGCTTGAAAACACTAAGCAGATGTATCAAGGGCCAAACTATACTCTTCTTTCCTCTCTGGCATCCAAACCATGTTAACGTTGTGCACTTGCACAATGGCACAGCTTTAACACAGGTGAAAACTTACCCAAAACTCTGTGCCACTTGAAAGAATTCCCCTGAGACAGGACAGATCTACTGAAAGTGTTTAATCTAGACTTCCCTCATCACAGTGGTGTGACTGAACCCTTACATGCAAACCAACTTCTTTTCCCAGTACAGGCTTCTACCACATTATTGCAAGGGACCCCATCCTATCCATTAGGTGAACCCTAAAAATACCTGGATTTTCAGTTTCATACATAAACTTTTTCCTAGATGGTATTTGGTAGGATGCTGTAAAGGAAATTGCCCTTCAGATGGATCAGAAGCTGATCTGCAAAGTCTAAACAGTGATAAACCAGGCAGATACACAAGTATAATAATCTAGATTGAGCACCTCACTGATCTGAGGTATCTAGAGTCAGTTTACAGTGCTGGGGTTGTGGCAGGAACTCTTGCAGACTTGCTTGCCACCCTTTAGATATGAACTGTATCTACCCTTTGTTATGTGCTTTTATTAATCAGCTTTCCTCTGTAGTACAGACCAGATCATATTCCTTTCCAGTGGCAGATACAGCAGTCAGAGATATATAGGAGAAATGAGACCTTTAATGCCCACTGCTGGATGTGACAATTTCATGGAAACGTAGAAAGGTTTGGTTTGGAAGGGACCTTAAAGATCGCCTAGTTCCAACCCCCCTGCCATAGGAAGGGACACCTTCCTCTAGACCAGGTTGCTCAAAGCCTCATCGAGCCTGGCTTTGGATGCTTCCAGGGCTGGTTCATTCACAACTCTGGGAAACCCGTTCCAGTGCCTCACTACCCTCTGGGTAAAAAATTTCTTTCCCAACACTAATCTGAATATTCCCTCCTTCAGTTTGAAGCCACTCCCTCTGTCCCACCACTACATGCCCTTGCAAAAGGTCCCTCTCCAGCTCTCTTGTAGCCACTTTAGGTACTGGAAGGCTGCTATAGGGTCTCCTGAGAGTCTTTTCTTCTCCAGGCTGAACAACCCCAAGTCTCTCAGCCTGTCCTCATCGGAGAAGAAGTATTCCAGTCCTCTGAATGTCTTCATGGCCCTCTTATGGACTCACTCAAGCAGGTCCACGACTTTCTTACGTTAGGTGCTCCAGAGCTGAATGTGGAACTCCAGGTGGGATCTCATGAGAGTGGAATAGAGGAGCAGAATGACTTCCCTTACCTGCTGGCCATGCTGCTTTGGCTGCAGGCCGGGAGGACACGGTTGGCCTTCTGGGATCCAAGCACACATTGCTGGCCCATGTCGAGTTTCTTGTCCAACACCCCAATTATTTCTCTGTAGTACTGCTCTTGATCCATTCTCCACCCTGCCTGTACTTGTGTTTGGGATTGCCCTGACCTGGGCGCAGGACCTTGCACTTGGTCTTGTTGAACACAGGCTCGCTTTGAAAAACTGTCAAGGTTCCTCTGGATGGCATCCCTTCCAGGGGCGCAAACTTGCTCTGATGACTGTCAGTCTCCCCAGGATTTTAGGTACCACATGAGTACGCGTAGTCAAGCAAAACAGGATTTGGGGGCTGTCCAGAAGGCAAAATGCTGTGGTGACTTACAATGCTCTTGAATTGCTGTGTTTATATCACAGCCATTAGACATGCATCCACAAAAGCTGTCTCCAAGAGGCATGATTATCATGCAGCACAAGCTGGACACTCCAAACAGGAAGAAATGCAGGCAGTAACTGCGCTAACACAGGCATGCTGCTTTGCTGATATTCCTGTAGTGCCTCCTGACCCGTGTGAGCATCTCTGCCTGGTGCTGCCATGTCGCATGCCACCTCAGGGTCTCCATGGTGCATTCAATCCCCCAAGGCAGAGGTTGCCTTAAAACAGTTGAGATTTTTTAGAGGGCTTGGCAGGTTTCACATTTATATCTACACTATGTTTTACCAAGTATGACAGCCAAAGTATTCTTCTACTCTGTTTCTGCTATATTAATGATGATTTTTTTCAGGGATGCTGAAGTCCAGTGGCAATTTCCCATGGTAGAACAGCTTTACACTAGAAAAACTGATAGCAGAGCATGTGAAGTTTCCAAATTTAGGTTTTTAATTTAAACCAATAGGCCATGACAAGCAGTGAATTTCTTGAATGGTTATTGCAGACTGCAGGAGGCATTAAAAGGTACAAGACAAAAATCCAAATCGTTTTTTAAGCACTCAAGCAGAATGAAGCTCAACTAGAAATGAATTACCTGGAGTGTGTTATTGCTACTGTAACATGAAATTCAGGCATCTAAATAAAACAAGGCAAGCTATATTTTACATAACAAATAATATCGGAGAAAAGCAAACTAGGAGGGGATCATAAAGGCAAACATTCTGAAGAAGGCTTATGTATACTTTCAGACAGATCATAATTTTGATGCTCTGAATATTGAAAGAGAAAACTTGTGAGACTCTTCAAAGCTACACTGTGCACCTTGGTCATGGTTTTTAATGAGTATTAAAGAATAAAAACTACTCTTAAGTAAAAATATCCAAAGGCATTTAATTATGAGGAAAAAAATGAAAATAATTAGCTAGAATTTCACTCAGTCATGTATTTAGAAAATATATTGGGAATATTGCTAATTATATTCAAATTTTGCCCAAATTTCATGCATTTAATTCTGGCTACCATTAAAATAAGGTAAAAGTCAGGGTAGTAACGCTTCTAAAGTTTGCTGCTATACCCAAATTATTCTTTATCCAAGAGGGTTGATCTCTTTAAGAGTTCTTCCTCATTTCTAGACTCAAATTAGGTGCTGCAAAGCCCAACAGGCAAGTAAGCCCCTACTGTATCTAGACCCAAGCAGGTACTGGTGTCCCCACTGTGAAGTTGCCCAGCCTTCACAGGGATACAACTCATGTCTTGCAGTTGCCATATTAGCACTCAAAAATTCCGCAGTGTTGTTTAGAAACTTACCATAAAAATATCTAAAGCTGCTGTCATGTGAGTTTAAGTTGAAAGTTAAAGCTGAGATTGGCCTAACTACCTCTGGATGAATAAGAAACCTAGAAGATGGGAGATCTGTGGCAATTTCTCGTTGCAGAGGGCAAGAGACTTGAAGGAAAAAGTCTGCATCCACCAGTGGCAGCCTCCTGCCTGGATTTTAGTAGAGCATTTAATTTGCAGAGCACTTGATTTAACTATGTAAACATACACTTAAAGTTGAAAGAGATACAGCAACTGGATGGCATGATGAGTCAGGGAGCCAGTGACCATCCCCATGAGGGGAATACTGAAAACTGGAAAAGAAACAATGGAGGACACCTAAATATTTCACTGAAGTACCAGAAAAGTCCAGAGATATTCTGGATAAGAAGATCTTGCAAGAATGTATCCATTTCAGTCTTGCAAATTTTTCACTGAAAAGTAAGAGAGGGTTTTTCTTTCAATTTTATTTTAACAGCAGAAAAGCTGTATAAAGGTAACAGGCACTAACAGTCTAGCAGAAAAGAAGTCTGAATATACTACATTCTGTTTTTTTCTTTCTTCTTCCATTCCCATTTTACTGCAGCATTTTCAAAAGAAAAAATGATCCACAACATTTTCCAAGCATGGATTGTGATGTGGAAAGCTATCCTTATCATAACAGCTTTCAATGTCCCTTCTGCTAGCTTAATTATATACTTACCTTGAAAATCTCACCTGATGCTCACAGGATGCCCCATTGACATGCTGTCAAAGTTTCACTCCTCTAGAATTGAAAGAACCTGGATATATCTATTACTTAACAAAGTGAAAATCCAGGATAATATTCAATTTAAAAATTTAAAGCTGACACAGTTTTGATGAAGTACTTTTTCAAAGCATACACTGTGCAATATTAATTGTAGTCCCCTCTTGCATACACATTCCCAGGTGAAAGTAGTTTGCTGTCATTGGGAAGCAGGATTGCCTTTCTGGGCCCTGTGGCACAATGACATCTCAAGTCTAGAGACCTCACGCTCACTGCATCTGATAAGCAACACATCTTCATAGAGCAGAGAGATGGGCTGCAACCTGGTACACACCCCGTCTTTTGAGCTGTAGTTATGTATTGCAGCATCACATCCTACCACACCGGCCTCACGCTGGCTGTCAAGTCCTTCTGCTTTGCAGTTGGCAGTGGTAAGTGTAAGCCTTCAGAAGCAGGAAAGTGCATCCTCACCAACCAAGATGTGAAGTGGTCACACGAGCAGAGGTCCAGCATAGGGTATGTTGATTAATGACCTTCCTTTGCATGCTCAGGAGAAAATTCACATTTGGAAAGGTACAGTTAACACTGATTTTGTTCCCCTTCAACTTCTTATGACCTGGGATCAGATCAGGGATTTTAGTGAGCAGGAGCTATCATGGTATATTTTAATATCCCTTAACTAATTCTACCTCACCAAAAAAAAGTAAGAGCAGTTTTCACTTCTTTTGTAGAAGCGGTAAAAGGTGCAGAAAATAAAATACTATGTTATATTTACTTTGAATTATATGAAAATAATGGTCAAGATAAAAAGGAATTTTTGGCTGGTATCTGGATGAAGGCTAACAACAATCCACACATTCATGGATCGCACAGTTTAAACAAATAGACATGAATAAATCCTGAAATACATATGAGAATAAAATACTTCTCAGATGTGCACATGCCAAAATAGAAAAAAGGAAAGGGACTGGCAAGGTTTAGAGACCCAAGGGCAGCTGAAAAATATTTAATTTTGCTCCAGTTTGCGCATTTTGACAAATTCTAATTTATGCTATGTCCAGGTTAAGAGAAATAAAAATCTCTCATTTAAATTCCTACCATTCTCAGATGGGCACCAAGATTTCTATGCAGTCATCACATTTGAACTCCTCACAGGATCAGACTAGAACAAAAGAAATTAAACCTACTTTTCCTTCTATGCAGACTTTCCAGAAAGTCTTTTTGTAATTTCCTAATTGCAAAAAGCATCAGTTTGGAGAGGAAACAGAAATAAAATCAGGATACTTTGACTGGTAAAGGAGAATATCACTGACTGACCACATGCTCCAAAAGAAGTATAAAGAAATCAGTTGGCTTTCCAGTTGACTGCAGTGTGCAGTCACTGTTTGTAGTACCAATATTCCCTTAGCTGAAGAGACATCAGCAGCAAACTGACACTAAACTCTGGACACAAATCTTTTTTCTCTTCAGCCAGTTTCTCTTTGCAATAATTAACGGCTGTTATTACAGTAAATCCCTTTGGAGTGCAAAATGTTCATCAATCAAAATAAGCCAAAACATTGGATACAGAAAAGACTTGACTTCTTGGAGCTCCAGCTTTCATTTTGCCTCTTATTAGTTCCGTGTAAAAACAAAGAGGCCTCAGTGTAGTTACGAGAAATGTGAAATTCAGTTTGTGGGAGAACAAAACAATGATGTCAAGATAACTAACCAAGTCTATCACCTATAGCCACATTTTATTTTTGTGTTAATCATGAGTCTGATGAATGCAAACTGTTGACTCAAAGTGCTCCCTGAGCAATTCAGAGGTCTCCTTGATCATGCAAATCAATTGCAAGTGGGGCACTGACTATATTAGTTATATGTTGTTCAGAATTTTCCAGACTGGGGAAGGGAAGACCTTTAACATCAGGAAAATACAAGACAAATAGACTCAGATGAAAAAGGAAAGTCTTTCTAAAAGACTTTTTTCCCTACTTTTTGACAATATATTCAATGTTCATCTGTTATTAAGCTATTTGAAAAATGGCAAATTAAGAATAACACATTACAGCAGAAGTGGGCCACCGCTTAATTAAACATGCATGACCAACGGGAACCATTTGTGTGTGAAAAGTCACTTTATTTCCAGGGGTCTGGATAAAGAAAATTTAGATGAACATTTGGTTCACAAACAAAGCTTAACTGACAGACAGCCTGTGTCCAAAGAGAGTGGACCCATTAATCTAGATAGTATCAGTCAATTTACAAGTAATTTTGTGAATATGGGCTAAAACCACAGAGATTCTGAAGAACCTAATAGTCCTCATCACTTCAATCAAGAGATTTTCCTAAAGCTGTGCATGAAAACGTGTCAATGCCCCAAACTGGACTTAGACCTAACAAGACCTCCCAAGATGTTGCTCTGATGCAGGAATCTCAGTCTCTCTTGCTGCATCAATTTTCCTCTACTTGGCACACTAGTACCACCCTGTCCAATTATAGCTGTCAGATTTAACACAGCAGTCCATATTTGCTCCCTCTCTTTGGCCCACTGAGTAACTACTCCATGGAAAGCAAAGAAGAAAGTCATAACCTCCTCACCCCAGAATAACCTGGAGCAATGTTTTCCTGCATACAAGAAATTGCTGGATCCAGGCAGCAGTGCTAAGACATATTTTTATTAATGTCACAATATAATTTTTAAAAAAAAGGGAAAAATGGTAAACATCTTTGAAGTCTTTTTCTGTCTTTTCTCTCAGAGTTCACAGTATCTCACTACTCAGCAGCTAATTAGCATCATGTTGAAAAACAGTGCTGTGAGTCAGTGCCAAGTGACAGGGGAGGGAAGAGGGCTGGATGCTGGTTCAAGCACACACACTCCTTCCTCTGCAGCCTGACCACAGGCACAGGGAAGGGAGGAACGTGACTAAGAGAAAGCATTGTGATTTCTGATTTACTGGCAAGCCACAGTCATGATAATGGCACACCCTGTGCTTCTCTCACATCTTTTGCAATACTTTTCAAGCAGGAATTTGGAAGTGAAATAATTAAACAACATAATTAGACATTTATTTTAACTCTGTGGGCCAGCGTGTTGGCTGAGGCTCTGCAAATGACGAAAACCACAGCTGCCATGTTCAGCTTTGGGAGCAGCTCAGCTGCACTATGTGTCATCAGTTCCCATCCTGCTCTCTTGTTTTAATTAGACTCTCTTGCAGGCAACAAATCAGACTGATATTCTTCCCAAATGCTGCAAGTGCCCAGAGAAAACTGTGAATACTAAGGGAAAAACAAAGAGACAAACTAGATGTTTGTGTTCTTATATATGAGATACAAGAGCTTTACCAATACAGTCAAAACTATTGAAATAGCCACATTCAAGAGTGGCATGCTGCTGCTGCAGTAGTGTTACCTCAAAGCTGTTAGGCAGAAATTCTTCTGGCAAAGAGACTCTCCATGTGCTCAGGCTTGGATTATGTAAGGCTCCTGGCCCAGGTCCTACCTCCACTGTTCCTTCTTCAACATTTCTTCCCACCAAGGGGATAATGCCAGTGTATTGCCTGTGGTAACCGCAAGGAAAGAACAGATGTGGCAATACGAGTGTGTTGTCCATGCCTCCTTCCAGTCAGCTCAGTAAGTACCACAAGTCCTTTAATTTTAAAATCCCCCATGTCTCACTTTGCACCAAAAGCAAGGGATACAGTCAACTCCATTTAGTTAAAGTCACCATGAGAAAATAATTCGCTCTTCTTTAGGTGGGAGCACAGGGCACTCCAGACTCTAAAACAGAAACATTCCCCTTCGCTTTTATTCATCCCTCTTTCCCCCTCAAAAAAAACTTCTCCCCTAAAATTAGAGAGATGGACAATCACCAGCCATATGAAGCTTAAAAAAGACAAGTGCTGGATTCTGCACCTGGGAAGGGCACAACCCTGGACCTATGGACAGACTGAGGAATGAGACGCTGGAGAGCAGCACCACTTAAAGTGGGTCCTTGTCAATGGCAAGTTGAATCTGAGTCAGCAGTGCCCTGGCAGCCAGGAGGGCCAACCATGTCCTGGGGTGCATCAAGCACAGCATCGCCAGCCAGGCAAGGGAGGGGACTGTCCTGCTCTGCTCTGCAGCAGCCTCACCTCAAGTCCTGGGGGCAGTTTTGGGTGCCACAGTATGAGAAAGATAGAAAGTTATTAAGAGAGTGTCCAAAGGAGGACTACAAAGATGGTGAAGAGTCAGAAGAGAAAGCCGTATGAGGAGAGGCTGAGGTCTCTTGGTTTGTTAAGCCTGGAGAAGAGGAGTTTGAGGGGAGACCTCACTGTGTTCTTCAACATCCTCATGAGAAGTGGAGAGGCAGGCACCAATCTCTTCTCTCTGATGACCAGTGACAGCACCCAAGGGAACGGACTGAAGTTGTGTCAGAGGAGGTTTACATTGGATATCAGGAAAAGGTTTTTCATCCAGAGGGTTGTTGGAAGAAGCTTTTGGACAATGTTCTTGGGCACATGGTGTGATTATGGGGCTGTCCTGTGAAGGGCCAGGAGTTGGACTCAGTGATCCTTGTGAGTCCTTTCCAACTCATGATATTCTATCATTCTATGATTTTATAAAATGAAAACCCTGAATCTCTCTTTCTTCTGCAATATCTTCCTCTTCTTGAAGAAGAACTTTTTGAACCTAAGAGTTGTTTCCTGTCACCTGGGCTTCCTCATGTTGGCCAGCAGGATGTTCTGCCTGTGTTGTTTGTCAAAGGATCACTGCACTTTGTGAATTGCTCATATCTTCCCCTCTCATGATCTGCATCTGCCCACATGTTCCCCAGCAAAACACACAGCAAGGTACCTTGTGCAAAGGGGACTAAGTGGAGGAAACAGCTGTAATAAGGAGAAAATACAACTTAGTGTGGAGGAAAAGGATGAAGCATGTCAGGGCCTTGGCACTGCATCTTGAGATGAAGTCTTAGCTCCCACAATTTCTCATCAGCTGCAGACGCGATGTTCCTATAATAGGAGAGAGGGAAGGGAAACCTGCAGTGTCCTAAAGCCCTCAAAAGAAAGCTATACTAGTATTACAATACTTGGTTAAATAGCAATAAAATCTTAGTACAGATGTTAGATGCAAATTTCAAAATAGATGTTATAGTCAGTTACCTATATAAGCAATAAAGATGCTGTCAAAGATTCAAATGATAGCCCCCATCACTAACAGACAACTGAAGGGAAAAAATCCAGATCTCAAACATGCAATCATTCTATGCCAGAGAGCAGTATATATTTGTGATGACACTATCAAAGTATTTTAAGCACTGTAACAGCTACTTTTCTTCAGAAAAAGAGTTCCAGACATGATGTGAACAAAAAATCCATTGTAGCAGGTCTCGTTCTTTGAAACATCTCCAATGTTTCTCAATTGGCTAAGACATGAAAAGCAGCTTCCACTTTTTTCACTATTTAAAAAAAAAAATTTTTTAAATTCCCAAAGAAAAATATTTTAAGCCATTCTCAAATCAGCAGACCATTTTACATAAGATCTGAACGACTTGTACACTGCATGAGCCATACAGTAACAAGTTAATTACAGAATAAACTGCAGCTTTGAAGGATGATTACAACTGAGGCCCTGGGCAGGCACAAGGCAAGATCCTATAAACTGAAATTATCTTGATTGGGAAAAACAGCAGAGATTTAGCTGTTTTCCTGATGATGTGGAGGTAAACTGTTTTACTGAGGCAGGAATGCACTGTGGCAGGGAAATTGGGAAAAAAAGCTAATGACAATTCTCTCTGGAATGTCAATATCTGGGTTTTGAAAATATGGGACTAATCATGTGAATAATACCAATTGCATGATGCTGGTCCTGAAATATAAATATTCTAATTTAACTGTAAAAGAGTGTAAAAGGTTGAATAACTAAATCACCTGAGCTGGGACTGCACGAATCCACAGACGTCAAATTCACAATTCTGGACATTCATCTGATCTTCTTAATTGAGGGCAAATAAATATATTCAATTGTTGGGCTGGGTTGAGGGAACTGAGGGAATAAACACTGCTAGAATAATTGCCTGTTGACATATTGAAAAGCATGTACATGTTTGCCAAGGCAGGCAGCTCCTAGGGATTATGCTTTTCTCTGAACAGCTATCAGCCTGCAGCATGTATCTGAGTTTACTAAAAGAGGTTTAGGAAAATGTGTTGAACTGCAAACAAAAATAGTACCAAGTGCAGGCACAGCTCAAACAGCTGCATTGCAGTAGATGTTTGCTTTGAACATCGTGACAGAACAGCATTCAACAAAACTATCCAGTGCGTGCGCTCAAAAAGGATGCCAGGATGATGCCAGTTCCTGTACTCCCACTGACTGGGATGACAAAGCCATGAACACAATTGTCAGGCAGAAAGAAGAAACGGAGAACTGTGCCGAGGTGCTTCGAACAAAGGAACATAAAGATTTCTGTGATCAGCTTACATCTCACTAGACTATAAGGGGGAAAATGGCACAGGGACGAGTGAGTGAACAGACTAATGAGAGCACTAGAGACACACACTGAAAGATAAACGATTGGCACTGCAGAGGGGAAAATCTCTGCACAGGACTGAAAATAAAGGATGAGAAATACATTATAGAAGAATGTAGAAAAACTAAATAACATAAAAACAAATAAACAGTGAAAAGCTCGTAAGGTCTTTGGGTCAAGGTCTATCTCTTTCTGCGTACCTTACCAAACAAGACCGAGACAGGATCTCTGGGGTTACAGCTACATGGCAGACATTGGTGTTAAAGTAATTATGTTCCTCAGGGCCCCAGGATCGATCAAATCTCTTACCAGATATCCTTCACTAATGAAATGAGGTATGCTGAAAGAGCTTACAATGAATCAGATTGGTTGGTTGTTTTTAAGTGAATGCTACAGGCTCTTTATGTGTTGAAAATTACCAATCTGAGCTAACGGCTGCATGTTATATAGAAGAGGTAGGCAGGCTCCACAGCAGGACTTATCCAACCTAATTTTTCCCCATATAATTGCATTCAGCAACCTTCAAACTGTGGAAGTACTCAAATCCTTTTGACAACACCCAAAATCCTCACTGACAGCCTTCTACTCTTCTGCACGTCTGCTTCAGCCTGCCTAATTCAGCATCTAGCTCCCACCCAAGTCTCAAGAGGATGCCAATTAGTCATTCATCCACCAAAGTCTTGAACAGAGACTGTTTTAACAGGTTTCATAATGTCCATAATTAACTCAGGACCAGACACTCTGTGAATGCTACTTGCATTGAAATGTGTGCCAGACGGAAGCTTTCCAGGAACAGATCACCTTTGCAACGTGCAGAGCTTTCAGGGCAGGTACAACATGATCCTAGTGCAATTACACAGCTTCTCACTCAGAAGTGGTGAATATACAAGCAAAAATACCTGTACATTCAATTCTAAGGGTATATGTCTCTAACATTTTATTGAATACAGCCTCTAAACTAATTTAAAAATTAAAAATACCACGTTCTCATTTGTTGGTTTTTTTTTTTAAATCCTATGTAATTTTTCTCTTGGAAAGACAGAAATGAGAAAAGCTGATTTTAATTGAGAGCTGGGATTTTTTGGAGTTCAACATCTTTATTTTCTTTTTAAGAGATTCTGAATTCTCAGCTATTTTTTTCTGACCCATTAGCTTCTTAAAACTCAATGGACCTATTTTCTCATTTCCTTTCCTTCTTACTCTTGTCCACTTAGTTAATCTTTTTTACACCTGATTAGCTTTAGCCAAACCAATTCATTATTTGTCTTATCATTTATATGTTGATTTTAATAGTGTCTTCAATATTCTTGCAAATGTCTCCTTTATTTTTTACCTGCCTCTAATTTTGCATGAAGCTACTTCACTTGCTTCTTTTTCCACTAAGCTGTCACAGCATCCTTAATCATGCTTTCTCCATTATCATCACCCCCAAGTTTTGGCTCAGAAATCAAAGTCCTATTCAATAGACTGTTATCTCAGTCCCTGATGGGTAGATA
The DNA here is from genome assembly GCA_013397725.1 of Rhagologus leucostigma. Lineage (NCBI taxonomy): Eukaryota > Metazoa > Chordata > Aves > Passeriformes > Rhagologus > Rhagologus leucostigma. The sequence goes on along the minus strand of VZTD01002083.1, from coordinate 465,897 downwards.
CTTAATTCTCATGACTTTACTCATGTATTTGTATATTATTTTAGTACAACCCTGTATTACTATTGTTAGATTGTTGCTGTTTAATATTTCTCCATCCTAATACTATTTTTTTATAATAAATGCCATTATCTCCTCTTTATTTACTGAGCAAAGGGCCCTTTGTTTTAACTCTGAGTCTCTAACTGAGGTTGACTGTAATTTTCTTTACCTACTCATTTTCTGATCTCTAAGGCATTTAATTTAAATCTTCAGCCTTTCTTTGGCTGCTTGAAGGCAATTTAAGTACTTCTCAAAAAGCTGAGAGGTTTATTAATTTAGAAAGATACAGAGATCTTTTATACAACATTTGAATCTCAAATTTCCTGATCTTTTCTTTCTTTCCTTAAGTAAATCCCAGACATCACCTTTACATCAGCCTCTGAGCTTCTTATTTCCATTTGTCTTCAGCTCAGTTTCCTTCATTCGTTGTATCTCATAGTTTAGTCTGAGAATCAGACATCTTAATTATAGAGCTACTTTTGTTTTCACAAAATTTGAAGAGAACTGACACGTGTCAGTTTAATCTCAGGATGTTTTGTATTACTAGAACTTTTTTCACATTTTCAGTGCTTACCACACTATCTCTTGACACAAATTTACATTCAACCACATGTTCAACAATGAATTATAATATTAGAAAACACAGGGAAGCCAGAAGAACATGTGACTACAGGCAAAAAACTATCTAGTAAACTCTGCTTTCATTGGCAATTAAGATCTAACACCTAACCCTAAATAAAGAAAACACAAACACAACCCTAAATAATGACAGTAATAAAATAGTAAACACATTCTAACTAAAAGTATATAACATTTTTGCGCCAATTAAATATATTTGCAAGAGTATACAATACTAATGCACCCAACCTCTTCTTGTCCCTTATCCCAATATACAGTGATACCAGTAGTGATGATAGCAGGTAATTAACAGCCATGACTCCAGTACATCACAGCTACCCTTTTTTAAGCTAACAGGGTGCAGGTTTATTCCCCATTCTGAAGCACTCATGTTATTGATATTCCACTTTTTACTGTCACACATGGCTTCAATTAATTCATCTGCAACTTTTGCTTCTTTGACACCACATCTGCCTTGCGCCACAGCCTATTCCATGCCGAAATACTTATTCAGAAAGTTGTGCAGGTGGAGGACTGGCAAAAGGAGAAGAGCAGGACCTTTTAGCTGCACCATCAGAAAAGAAGATAGGACATAACTGGAATTGCCTAGGTGACACACAGTTTTCATCTCACCACTTGCCCCTACATTATACATACTAATTCAACAAGGTAAAGCTGAGCTGCAGCACAGTTAAAAACTAAAAGCAATACTGAGAACATCATAGTCTAAGAGAAGCTTTTGTAAAAACTACATTTTTATTTTTTAAAAATTAATATTTTGATCATTTTACATACAAATTTAACCTCTTTATTTTTACCTAAGAAAAATGAATATATAGACCAGGAGTTTGAACGGGATTAGAAAAAACTAGGCAGATAAACTGTCAGTCACCAAATTACTCTATGTAACAAAGACTGTTGCAGGACACCTTATAATAAAGATGCAAACTCTTAAGAAACACAAGGAGTTATATTCACAAAAATATGAATTAAAATCATAATTTTAAAAAAGCACACTTGCTTTTTTTTTTCCTGAATAGAAGAAATACACCTCATTTTTCTTGAAGTATGGACCATAAGAGATCAGCTAATCCAGACACATATTCAAGGCAGGACCAACAGTATTAAAACGCTTCTGATACAGGTTTTTTAAAAAGAAAAAGCAATAACAAAGACTCAAAAAAACCCATAGACAGTCCTGTGCTTGAATACAATAGCAGCTAGAAGATTTTTCCCAATGTCAACGGTGTCCCTCACTGCTTGAGTGTCAACCTGTGAGTTTGAGTTGCCAAACAAAATAAAGAAGACTAAAGGGTAATCTTCTACATGCAGATAATCAAGAAAGCACATAAAGTCAACAAGATGGAAACACATCATTAAAATCACTGAAATACACAGTGGGGATGAATTAGTGAACACAGTATTGTCATCACATGAATGTCTCTGTTTTTCCCCAGACATAGACACTGACCATCTTCTCAGTTTTAAAGCCTGACATAAATTATTAGTAAAAACCACTCAGTGATGGACATGGGTCAGCAAGCACTGGGCTGTTTGACACCACCAGCAAAGAGCCATGAATCCCATAAAAGCTGACAAATGTGAAGGGGTGCAGGAATTTAGGTCAGAGTAAGAATCTACTTTCAGTTCTGCCCTGCAAGTAAATTATTTACTACCCCTATATCTCTCCAATGGTACTACCTCCATATTTCAAGTTTTCATCAGATGTATTACTTCACTTACTTATTCTTAGCTGTTTAAAGGCCATCAACAGGGATGTTTTACAAGGACTGTCTATACTGGCAATTGCAATTCCAATGAAATGAAGAAAGGTATAGAGCTTCTTTTCCTGTACTAACTTGAAGTCAAGAGCATTTAGGGTTTGCTTTTTTTATCTCTTACAATTTCCTGTTCGAGGATCATAAAAGCTATTCACTTTTTGTAATTGTTTCCTTAAATTGCTGTTTTCAATTTGCATAATGTATCATTTAAGTAAAGGTAAAGAAGCATTTCATCTTGATAATTTCTGCCACAGCTGAGATTGCAAAATTGCTTCTTGTTAGAAGGAAATTTTTAAAAAGTGCAATCACTGCAACTTTCCAGATGGCATCTAACATATTTTTCAGTCTGCTGCAATAGTATGTTATAGATATGCTTTCTATTCAGTTCAAGCTAGGAAATGTTTGCTCCAGCTGAGGTAGTTCTTTTGGCCACACTTCTTCATATTGCATCACATTTCTTGATAATTTCATGATTTTTTTAGTTCCATAGTTCTAAACATTTTCTTGTACATAAAAAATTCTCTGTAAGTTTGACTTACCAAGACACTCTATTTCTCCATTTCTTACTTCTTTGCTATTAAATCTGATTAATTCTTTTCTACAGCCTTATCTAAGAGTGCCATAATTTAACCAAAATACCATTCTACATTTATCAATAACTTGTCCTAACTTCAATTCTCTCCTATTATTAATAGCAGGTATTGATACATGCAGTACCCTATACCTTAGATGTACCCATAGGGTGAAATCCTCAAAACATCAAACTTCTCCTACATTTCATGTTTGATACTTCTCTGGAATTAGTCTTTAGATATAGAGTTGCTGGAATCAATGTCATTTTATTGAAATATTCTGTGCAGGTCAAAAGTCTGTCAATTGATCTATAAATATGTATTGTTCGTACAGGTTTAGTCCCACATTTATCTGAGCTTTGGACTCAGCCAAGCATATGAGCCTTACACTTCTGTAAAGTCCCTACTCACATGCCTAAACTTTAGTTCAGTGTGGCAATACCACATTATTAAAATAAAATTAAATTTAAAAAAACCCATTCCTTTAGAGGTGATAAAGAACATATAGATCATGGTGATTTAAACAATCCTATTGCTTAAGACTGTAAATCAGACCCAGTGCCAGCGAGAGAGAAAGAAAACACTGAGTTACCCTCAAGCTCTTCACCTGGGTCAGGAATCATTCTTACGTACCTGAATTCTCCTGTTCTCCCTTTGCACTTCAAGGCAAGCAGGGTACATACCTTTATTGTATCTGTAGTACATGGTCATAGACCAGGGTCTGTACTTTGTGCAGAGAGTCAGCAAAATAAAACAAGGTTTGTCCTTGATTCAATCATCTTCCTTTTCTTACATTTAGAATGCTGTATTTCTCTATCTCTCTATCACTTGCAAGTCTGCAAGCTGATGCAACCCCTCACTTGAAATTCTTTCATTAGATCAAGGGCATTGAAATGGGGCATGCATATCCCTACTTGGCTGCTATATTAATCTCTTTTTCCATCAGAATTCGACAAAATTTTCAAGTTTTTCATTGAAAATTTGAAAATCTTTGTTTTGTTGACTTATAAACTTAGGTGTTTTAAAGATTTCTTTTTCAATCAGTCTTGTTTTCAAGCTTAATTTTAACACCAAAGAAAGCAAAAAATCTACGATAATGTCATTTTTTATGACATCTCTCTTGGTCAAAGTAAGCTCTATGACACATTTCAGCTTCAAAGAACTCCAGTGCTTCCTCTGTGTCTAATGACAATGACATGGACTCAAATGATCTGCAAGATCTGCAAGAAGGCAGCAAAATCAGCCACCAGCATGCAAGAGTCAGAACGACTGCTTACTGTCAGACATGAAAGACTACAAAGAGTGCAGAGTTTATCTAGAATATGTGCACATCAGCCATGTGGTTAATGACTCATGGGGCTATCACCATATCTTAGTCTGGGTGGAATATGCTGTGCGATGTCTCAGGTGAATTGTTTGTATAGCACTGTTTGGATGTGGTCAGAGGCTGTGAAGTTCACATGTGACAGCACCAGCAATATCATTTGAGATGTCTGAAACATTAAATAGCTTTATCCCGAACTGAAGGACTGTGTTAGGGTTATTTCCTAGACAATGGAAAGCATTTGTAAAGGACCAAATTGTAATAATATGTGTAATTTCATTTTGAAATACAGGGATTAATGGCACACAATGGCAATAATCATAGTTAAACTTGACCTCCAGCTAGGATTACTATAACCCTGTGAGGTATTCCTCTGCAACTGCTTTCAAAAATTCTCCTTCCAACAAAACAGTTTGCTGCATCCCTCCGTAGTCCTTTAAGGAACACTAGGACTCTTCTCCACCCTGCTGCAGCCTGGTGCACCTATGCTACTAGGTTAAACCTGCCCAGGACCTGTGCCTGCTGCTTAGGCCAGCTGGTACTGAACAGTGTGATATCATTTACTCCTCCTGCCCTCCAGTGAGGGCATCAATGTACTGAGAAAACTCCCATCAGGAACTCCTAAATTGTGTCCAGAAACCGCTTGGCTAGATGATACAAACCATAACCACCCCAAAGGCTAGTTTAGGTGCTTAACTTCTATTATGGATATAGTCAAGAAGAATCAAAATAAAAAATTAAATAAAATTATGTCTTTCACAGAATCATCAAGGTTGGAAGAGACCTTCAAGATCATCTTGTCCAACCCTCAACCCAGCACCACCATAATCACCACTAAACCATAATCCAAGTCCCACATTCAGAAGCCTCTTGAGCAGCTCCAGTTACAGTGACTCCACCACCTACCCGGGGAACTTACTTTGATGTCCAACCACTTTATCAGTGAAAAAATTTTTAATATCTAATCTGAACCTCCCCTAGTGCAATTTAACATCATTTCCTCTTTTCATTTGAGACACAGCAAAAAAGACTAATCCCCACCTCACTACAACCTCCTGTCGAGTAGCTGTAGGGAGAAATGAGGTCCCTCCTTAGCCTCCTCCAGGCTAAACAACCTCAGCTCCCTCAGCCACTCCTCTTATGCTACAGACCCTTCACTATCTCCATTGCGTGTCTCCGGACTTGCTCCAGCACCTCAACGTCTTTTGTGAAGGGAAGAGCCCAGAACTGAACACAGCACTCGAGGTGTGGCCTCACCAGGACTGAGTACACGGGGACAATCACTTCCATGGCCACACTACTTCTAATACAGGCCAGGACACCACTGGCCTTCTTGGCCACCTGGGCACACACTGGCTCATGTTCAGCTGCTGTCAACCAGCATCCCCAGGTCCTTTTCTCCTGAGCAGCTTTCTAGCCACTCAGCTGGGGTTGGTGTGACCCAAGTGCTGGACCCAGCACTTGGCCTTGCTGAACCTTATACAATGGGCCTTGGCCCACTGATCCAGCCTGTCCAGATCCCTCTGGAGAGCCTTCCTACCCTCCAGCAGACCAACACTCTCACCTAGCATGGTGTTGTGAACTTACTGAGAATGCCCTCAATCCCCTCATCCAAATCATCACTAAATATATTCAACAGAACTGGCCAAAACACTGATCCCCGGGGAACACTGGCAGCAATCAGCTGCCAGCTGGATGTAATATCATTCACCACCATCTCTGGGCCCAGTTTTTCACACAATGAGGAGTTTCACTGTCCAAGCACAGGACTGCAGAGTATAGCTACTGCACTGGTGGATGCCAGCAAAAGCTTCTAAATGAATATGGAAGTGGGGTTATTTCTCTTTTACAGCAGGTGTCTGAGAAGTTTATCTAGTTGCCTGAACAATTTATTAATAAAGTATTTTGTGACAAAATTAACATCAACAAATAACAAATTGTTTTTGCATTTATTCATAACTCAGAAAACTCTTCATAAATGTTATTTACTTCACAAACAATTTCAGTCTGATTAAGTAGAGCATCCTTCTTCAGGAGAGCACTTCAGCACGTCCTCAAGTTCCACTGAATTCAATTATTAGGTTACTTGAGGGGATCAGTTATAAAGAGAGAATGGGGTGGAACACTGGACAAAGAAAAGAAGGAATTGAATAGCCAAGAGGGACAGAAACAGTTTATGGGACAAAACCTAAAGAAAAACAAAACAAAGCAAAACCAAAGAAAAGGGCCAAAACTCCAGGATTTGAGATTAAATCTGGTGGCCTTGTGCCACTGAACTTTGGGTATTGTTGGAATCTGTACCTCACTCTCCAGTAGTTTCAGCACACACAGAGCAGAAAATGTCTTCTGTACTTCTCTTGTGAGTTTCTTCATGACTCTTGCAAAACGCTTTATTTTATACATCTTTCCCTAGAAAACTCTTTAAATAAACATGTTAGTAGCACAACACAAAGCTATTTGTAACCTGAATTAAATACTTGTGATTTCATCCGAATTTAAAGACACTAATGTAATATGTATTAACTAAATAGTGAAAAAAAACTAAATAATGGTTACAGGGAAATGCAGCAACAATGCATTTGCAAGGACATAATGAATACTCATGGGGAAAAATCCATGACAATGAATTAAGTAATGATTTGGTTGATTTGCTCCATTTAGCACACCCTGCTCCTATGATAACTAAAGTAAGAGATGCTCACACTACATAATTTACTCAATGAATCTGACTTTCATGTGAATATGAAGTAACAATAAATCAAGCTGCATGACACAAAAGAATGCTCAGGCTCATTCCCTCAGCTCTCACTTTAAGCACCATGATATACCTACTTAACAGGCTTTGTCCACAGACACCTCAAACAGGGAACTGAGTAATCCATTAGAGATAAGCTCTTTCCAAACCTTTCTCAGGATACAGACACATGTATTTTTAACAAATTTCAGAATATACTAAACCAACTTCTCTCCCCCTCACCACTTGCAGTATCAAACTGATGGCCATTTATTTTCATGTGATTTAATTCATATCCCAGAGAAGACTAATTGCTTATATTTTAGAATGCACCTTATTAACAAAAACTTACGGAAAAAAAGGCAAGACAAAACATGCATTATGTAAGAACTGATTGAAAAAGATCTGACAGATGCCGTGATATAGAAGAGGTCACAGGTTTGGTAACTAAATATATTCAGAAGCAACAATATTCAGCTAATCTAGGTGAATGTAAAAATTATAAAAGCCCAAGATGCTGATAGGATCCCAGGCACTTAAAATCACAGGGAAAGAGGCTTGCAGTTAGAGAAATTAAGCAGACTTAACAATTACCCTACTTGTGTTGCTACATTCACAAACAGTTACAATATTTTCTCAAATTGAGGGATAGAATTTATCACATTTTCTCTCCAAAGGTGGTGTTTATTGCAGCCTCATATGATGAAGTTAAACCATAAAAAAAGGGCCTTAAAATAATGCCAGCTGTGCCAATTTTCAGACATGGCTTGGAGCCACATGGTGAGGATGGAAACACATCTCAAATACCTCTTTCCCTGTGATGGCCAGGGAATCTGGTAGGGGTCTGCTTCTGCATTCCTAAGGCATCCCACCTTCTTGACCTTCAGCTGTCAACGTACAAAGCAGAGCTTACACAGTGTCTGCAAAGCATTGCTGTGCTTTATAGCTCGCAGTGAATCACATAACACAGATGCAATGCTGTTCAGAGGAGCTGGAAATTTAGAAAAAACACAAGCACAACTTCCAGCCTGAACTGACAGATGTAATTCATTTCCATAAAAGCAAAGACTGTTATTAAGGAGGATAAATAAAGGAATCAAAGTCAAATGCATGGTAAAAAAAGAGGCTGGTATATTGCAGTAGCAAAAATCATTCAGACAGGCTCAGACTTGTGCAAATAATCAGACCCATTTAACTTCCAACTGGACACCTCTACCCTTACAAAATCTCTCTTTGAGCCCCATATCAACACCACTATGACACGTAGTCACAAAGCTGGGGTGGAACTCCAAGGATGGTTTTGTCCCTGGCGAAAAATAGTCTTCCTGTCGCTGGAACTGTGCCCATACAACCCACATAACATTCGGGCCTCTCCAGCTGAGTCCAGTTCCCTTCAGGGCCAAATCTGTAGGCGTTCTAACATGTCTATTCAAACTCCATGTACAATATTACCTGGTGCTAAGGCATCCTGTGTGTATAGGTTCCTCAAACAAGGGGTCCAGAAACACTGTGAAAAACATGTACGAAATTATCTCCTGAACCAGCAATGGAATCATACACCTCTGTGAACTTCAGATCCTAGACAGACTCCTGAAGCAAAATACCTTCTACTATGCTTCAAGGGACCCCACAGGTCTTTTCCTTTGCTATAATGGCCCACTAGCTGCTGTTACTTCACATTACACACAGAGGTTTCTTATGTCAGCTGGGAGCTGACACCTATATACATGTTGTAAAACAAGCAGAAGACTTTCAACATCTTTTACGGGCAAGTGCTCTAATCATTAGCCTTGTAAAGGAAAGATATAAGAACACCTCCATCTGCAATCATTAAAAAAAAAAAAGCAAACACCAAAAAAACCCCAGTAGATAAAACACCAGGGAGCCCCGAGTTGTTTGTGTTGTTTTGGCAAGCTCTCCCATGCTGTGAACGACACTTCAGAGCAGCTTTTTATTCAGCTTCTTGTCATCTGAAAAAGAAAATACTTCAATGCATTTTTAATGAATCTCCTGTAGTTTGAAATGAAATTTTCTCAGTTGAGAAAGTAAAAATCTCCACAGAACAAACGGAAAAAGTCACTTAAGAAAAATAGCCAAAATTGCAATAAATACAGTGTGTACATCACTTAAGAAAAATAGCCAAAATTGCAATAAATACAGTGTGTACATTAGGACACATTGCCCATCCTAGAAAGCCTTTGGCAACTTGCCCCAGCAGCTTCACACCTGCTAGGTCTCCAGCAAGTTTCCTTTCGCACTATCCATCAGGGCTGACACATAATTGCCACCCAAAGGCTTTCATCAGCATTAAAGCAGTTCAGCGATACAGGTAAGTTCTCTATTTCTCTTAAAACCCTCCAGCAAAAATCTGGAAAACAAGCCTTTGATCTATAATTTCTCTAAATTTTGCTGGCTTAATCACATCAACTCACACCTTCATCTTCCCTCCCCTAATAGCACGAGGGTGTTACAAGTTCCTTCCTGCACTCACACCGGGACTACCCTTCCCCTTGTATTTTGAATTTCTCCTCCAGGCTCACTCGGCTGTGGTGAAGTCAATACAACTTCCTATCTCCCTGTGCCTGCACTGGCTGCCCTCCTAACATGACAACTGCTGGCATAAGCTATGAAATTTTATGTGAGCTAAGTCCAGCCTTCTCCCAGGTGCTTCTTCACTTATGTCTGGAGCAGTCAACTAGTTGGTTTCCCAGACAACTTTAGTCTTACCATCTCAGACCATTGAACAGGCTGAGTAGGTTTTACCTTTATATACCTATCAGGTCAGAGGCTGCTCAGTAGATGAACACTGATATTCAGCATTTGAGACCAAAATATTTATTCAAGTAACAGCATACTTAATTGTGTCTTCTCCAGGGCCATTCCAAAAGAGCATCCAAATACAAATTTGAGAATACAAATTGGAGACTGATCCCTGCAGAAAGGAAGGAGGAAAAAGGGCAGAAGGCAGTGGTAGGCAAAAAGCCAGAACCTGATTTCCACAGCTGAGTCCTCCTCAGCTGTGTTTCTTCTCTTAGAAGTACTAAGTACTACGTATAAAAGCAGAATATTTTAATGGGAATTGAGAGCACCTATTCCCAGCTCAATCTCACATTCATGGGCCCACAGTAAGACCGTTCAGACAGAAAACACAGGCTTAATTCCCTTAAACTCAGAATGAAAATACATATACAATATATATATGCTCCTAGCTACCAGAAATGGATCTAGTGCTCTTAAGAAGCACTAATCACACCCAGTAGAACAAGAGGTATGAAAAATTAATTTAGGACATGTTTTTCACCAGCCCATGTGAAGTTCCTGATCATTTTCAGCCTGCAGGCTGAATTCCTCTTATACTACCAGCAGCCGTAGGTCTAAGTTAGATTAAACCTGACCCCAGCATCCACTGAGGTCACTGACAACTCTCTTTGGATGCTAAACAGGCCTCATCTGTAACCTAACAGCAGAATTCCCCATCTAATCAATGCAAGCGACGTGAGTAAAATGTGAGATGTGGGGTAGGTAGCATCATGCCATGCAGCATTAAGTGGCAGCAGCAGCACGTATGACTAATTTGTGCTACAGGCTTAAAAACGACAGCCACAGAAGCTAGGAAAAAGGGCTGTAGTCTCCCAAACCTATGATCTAGCTGTGATTGTCAAACATAGCAGATTTCTTGGCATCAACATCTGTCCCTGAAGCAAGCAGCAATTACAGCACTTTGCAGCACTGTAAGCCATTCTGACAGCTTTCAACTCAGCCTGCAAAAAGATTTGATGGTCCTGGCCACACTTAGCAAAAGACATTAGGGTGCCCCACTCCCTGCCCTGCATGGGCCGCTACTTATACTAAAATGATTTCTCCATACATGCCTCTATACACATATTCCCTCCAAGCTATAGTTCATCTTTCCTGAAACACAGTCTTTACGAGTCTATGGCATCTAATGTACGGAAGCTTTGCCAGACCCAAAGACAGAATAATAAAAAATCACTTTAGGTCATGTAAAGAATTAGAGCAGCTGACAAATGGTCTGTTGGCAGGTAAGGCAAGAAGAAAGTCCTCTTAGATTACCTCACAGGAATAAAAAATAAAAAACTAGATAATAAAGTGAGCATTGCTAATCTGTGTATTATTTGTTTCTGCTGCTGTGAGAGAAGCAAGGTAATTCATTTAGCTTTTAGCTTGGTGACATAGTGAGCTATATCATGACAATGATACATCAGTAGACTGGTGTGTCATCTTAATAAATAATAAAACAGATTAACATTCATCTTATTTCTCGTGAAAGCCATCCCTTTATCTGTTCATATCTAAAACATCAGGTTGATGGACTCATTTAGCTAGCATCAATGTTACAGCAATAATTGCAGGAGAATCCATATTAAAGAGGTTTACTGTATTCCTTCCTCCTCCTGCTTCAGGCCACAATTAGAAAGACAACTGTTTAAGAACTCTCACAATTGTATTTTATTTGACATCAGCAATATACACTGGAGTATAATAGGAACAATTTTTTGCACAATCTTTCTTGCAAGATGGATTTATTTTCCAAATACATAGATGTTCATAATACAGGAAGGTAACAGTTAAGCTGCACAATAGCAAAACAAGTTGACAGCTATCAAACCACCTTTTCAGTTTGTTAGTATAGTCAGGTGACCAGCATTGAACATATCATTCAAATAATTTAGTTAACCTGTGATTCTTCAAATCCTCCCAGCCACATTGTTCCATGCAACTAAAATGTGCACCAAGAATACTGTAAAAGAATTCAACCCGAGGCTTCCCTTGCTTTGATTTCCTTTCAATTCTTCCCCATGTATGAGCCAATACAAAGGGATAAACATCAGAATTTGGCATGGCACAGGAACTCTTGCAACATGCATTTAGGACAGCCACATATTGCAGTAGTAGTAAGTTACTGACAGAGAAAATAGGACTTTCCTATAGTGGGTGTTTAAAAAGCATTTTTACTATGCTTGCTTTAGTGTATATTTTCTGCATGCCACTACTTTTACAGAAAACAAAGATAAAAGTACTTCCAAAAGCTTCATATTTTTCACTGGGAGTCTTCCTTGCAATGTCTAAGCCTAAACCCAACTGTTTTGGTTGCAATGGACAGGGCTTCTCAGGAAAAGAAAAGCTTCCAGTAAATGAAATATCAATAAATACCATCTTCTCTTTTTTTACTTCTTTTCCACTTTAAAATGACACAAGATATAATATAAATCTTTTTTTTTTTTGGCTATTCAATTGGTACAGGTCATAAACTTTGAATTAGCGCTTAAGTTGGTATCTCCCAGTCTGCCTCTCAACTGTGAATTTGTGAGTAGAAAGAGCGAGAGAAAGGATTTTCCTCATCATTTGTTAGATGGACTGATTTTAACAGCTCACTAAAGTGCCCCAGCAATTTGGAGTATCAGAACTGGCAGGACTGGCAGAGTGTAAGGGTGCTAGGTAAAGGTGAGGAGAAAGAGCAACCCAAGGCAACTTCTAAGGGCTTTATTTACTTACTACCAGCAAGTAAATACAGTGCCTGCAGACAGGATTTTAACATACTGTCACTGCTCTGTATGCTTGCTAGTGATGCAGCTGGCAGTGCTAGCAGTCATCCAGAAAATTTAGAAACCTGAAAATTTTTTGTCTGTTCTACAACTGACCTATATTTCAAGCAATCAAAGTTGGTTTATGCCACTGCACTAGCACTGGATCTTGAAACCCAGAAAAAGTCCTTACACACCATACTTTAGGACTCCAACCCTACTCACACTTTGCCTTGCTGCTTGACTGCCAGGGCTTATCTGCCACTGGCATGGACGCACACCCTCTCCCTGCCCAGATTCTGCTGTCCACCTGGCGATGGAGATGTGATGCATAGAGAGCCCGTGACTAAAGGGAAGGCATGCGAATCCCACACCAGCCCAGAAACTGCTGCTCCCCACCTCAGCCACAAGGCAAGGAAGCAAAGTCAGGAACATATCTTGAACAAATCAAAACAGGGCAAAAGTAGCAGAACATGCCAAAGAGTGGATTTAGATCGTTCACTTAGGGAGTTTAAAACAGCTAATGAGCAGCCCTTAAGCCTAATTCAACTCTTACATCTTACCTCAGCAAAATGCCTCAGCTGCTCTTATCCAGAACTGGGATACTGTCTCCTGTTGAACAAATTGCTCCATCAGGACAAAATTTACACCTACAAAAACATGCTCCTAACTCAGCAAGGCCAACAGTGAGTGCCCTCCTGACTCGGACTGATGAATTTAACCTAAAAATTCCTAGGTCTTCCACGGTTCACCCATGGCATAGCAGAAAGAAAACTTGGAAGTATACAGGGAAGCTGTTTAATTGCATACTTAGTAAGATCTACTGAGAGTGTGAAGATCAAAGAACGTCTTTTTTAACTCACATATCTTTTCTTATCTGATTTCACTATATTTATGCATATGATATCCAGAGAGGAAGTGAGAAGTAGCATTTTAAAACCTCTCCACAGAATTTTCCCACCTTCTGTTTTATGTATCATCTCCACATTCTCCAAAGGAAAAAAATACAATCCATGTATTTATGAAATGGCTACTGAATATCCCACAGCTAAGCATCTTTCTGTTTCAGCTTAACAGAAAACCCACATACATTTGTTTTGCCTTACCTTCTTAAGTGAAATGTCTACAAATAAAAATCACATTTTCAGTACAGAGAAAATATTTTTGTATTTAAAATTTTAAAAGCTTTTATTAAATATTCTCCAAATTAGAGATTTTATTTGAAAACAAAAGCTATCTTTGTGAGATAATCATAGAGAGAAGTTTGCTTACAAGCATTTCCTACCTTCCTGAAGTTTGCAATGGAGCTTATGATTTCTATGTGTGCAGGTGAGGAAACCTCTTTAAAAAAATAAGTTTAAAAAAATGAGAAGAATTCAGCTTGATTTTCTTCTCCATAATTATGAAACAAAATGGAAAAATGAGCGTAATTATGCAACAAAACAGAGCATCAAAGAGAAACCCCCTTTTTCCAATGTTTAAGTTACAGGAGAGATGGTAGGGGCATAATAATTATACCTACAAAAAAGTCAGCGATGCTGTTCTGCCTCACTGGGAAAGCCCACAGGCTGCTGTCAGGAGACTGTGGGTACTTACCAGGCAGCTGCACTAAGCATGTTGTGCTTCATTACCAGACCTGTACTTGCCATTCCCACCACTCTCCATTTCAAAGCATTTAGCAGATATGCAAGGAGAAGACAAGACTGCAACACACCTTGGTGCTCCTTCGGGATGTTCTGTGCTGTCACAGTGCATATGAGCAGTGCTGATCTGAAGGAAGAGTTTTCATTCTGTACTATTCTGTACTCCGAAGAAATATTTTCCATCCCACCCCCACTACTCCAAAGACCCTGTTGCACTACAGGACAGCATGGATGAACAGCAGCATGAAGGCACTCCAGCTGGCAGCAGGAGCTACCTCACACCTTACCTTTTCAGTCTTCTAGACACAGCGTCAGAAACCTTAGGACAGATTAACTGTGCTGATCCTTCTGCAGGATTTGCAGTTGGAGTTGAATTCCACATTGCACTCATCTTGTTCCTAAGCCGCCTACTCGGAAAAGAGTTTAAGGGGCATTTTCAGAAGTGGCTTAATCCAATATAAGCTCTGCTTAGCCTCTGAAAGAGGCAGTTGCAGTCTCCTTACCCTCTGTTTCTGACCACAGACTCCCATCTTCTCCCACATGAGCAACACAACAGCTCTCATGCACCCACAGAGGGCTACACATGTACCTTTGCCTTTTGTGGGATCCACGCTGTACAAGTGCCAAGCTGTGGACGTACATTTTCAGACATGGCAACTTTAAATGCAGCTGCAGCCCACAAGCTGTAGCACTGTCTGGATTAACAGAAATTCTCAGCACTAAACAGCTCCCATGAATTCAGGTACAAGAAGGAAATCTTCAGATTTAGTAGGAAGGCATGATACTTTAAAAAAACTGGTTGTTACTGTAATGAAAGCTTTTTTCTTAACCCACATCCCCTCTGGTAACTGAATTAAATTGGAGACAGCATTCTCTGTATTTAGTCTCTTAAACATAAAGCAAGTTAAATGCTAAACATTTTAAAGTGCTTTATTACTGAAAATTAAATATATAGAGTCCCAGAAAGATTTTTTTTAAAAATGTTACTGTTTACATTTTTGGTTGAGAAATGTTCTAAAACAAAGGGAAACAGTAATACTTAATAAAACTCATTCCTTTTCCCTTCCCATTCTGTCTCCTAATTCTTCCTGGCTGACAATGAAAATACCATTTTCGAAAACAGTTTCAATGGAACACAAATGTTTATAATAAGACATTAGACACTTTTCTTTATTACTTTCTCATTATACTTATAATGAAGAAATAATTATTTCTAGGCTGTTTCCTGCCAGATGTAGTTCTAGTATCTCTAATAGGACATATCTTAAAATAACTGCTTGGTAGCAAGAAATTAAATTTTTCATCCATACTCATATTTTCCCTCTCTTCCTTTTCTCTCTCTTCAAATTACTTCATTGATTTTGGCTCTTTAAAAAATTCTGGCCTGTTTTTTGGTTTTGGGGGTTTTTTTAGTCCATGATTTGTCATTGCTGTAATTCACAAAATCACCTTTGTGGAGGAAAAATGACCACAGGGGACACCGGAGGTTTGAGAAAGCCTCGGAGTGCCTCTGTTTCAATGACAGTGGAGGCAAGATGAGAATCCTCAGACTGTGGTTTCACACCAGCTTTAACCCAGCTCAAAGCACAAATCCAGGCTCCTCACCCCCTCCTTTGGACCAGCACTAAGATGGGAGCCAGATCAGACACACCCCACTGCTACTAACCAGCCAAAAGTAAACAAGACAAATTCAGGGCTTTAGCTGTACAAGTTATTTCAGCCTGCTCCCCCACAAGCACTGAAATACTTCGCCACACACAAAGCAAGGCAGTAAAGAAGAAGGTGAGAGCGCTACATTCAGCAGTAATACAGTTTTATGATGGAGTCTTAGAAAAGGGCCACAAAAACCCCATGGATGCTGCTAGTAGTCTCTCTGGCTTAGATTGCTTCAGAAGATGGCAGGATATAAGCCAGCTCTAATTCAGAAGCCTCTTAGAATAAACATGCCCTGAGTCCTGCCCTGCCCAATGTGCTTCATCAGCCCTTCAAATATGGGTTGAGTACTCACAGCCAGGACTTTTCACAAGTGGATCGATTTTCACCATGAAAGCACTGCTGGTATTGATTTGCAAAGGCATGTATCTATGAAACAAATAATTTAAAGCAATTGCTCAAGAACTCTAGTTATCTGAAACACCTCAAATCTCCACCACTCATCTGGTGATAGAGAATGTTGCCACAAATTAATAAAAAATGAAATACATGTACATACAGGATCATCTATTTACGAAAAGTTCATTTGACAACCTGGTACATTCTAACAGAAAAGGAGATTTTCAAGTTTGCAAACATAAAGCATAGTGTGACACTACTGTTAGTTATAAGGTTAGCTATTTCATATTTCGAAATGACTTTGAAGAAATACTTGTACATGTTCTTTACTTCTGAGTCCCCCATCCCTGTAGCAGTTTTACTTACCATGGAGATGAGCCACCAGCACAAGATAATGATGCAAGACAAAGCAGTACTCAACTAAATTTTTCAATTCACTGAGCTCAGTAGCACAGCTGAGTGCTTCATACTGTCATCTGCTTTTTCTACCAAACTCCAGTTAAGTTTTTTCCAAGGATGAAAACATATTCACAAACAATGATTTCCTGAAGTGTTTCTTTATGTCATCAGATCATCCATAGATTGCTGTCAGTTAACAGCAACCTGGATACAACATTCACAAAAACACTAAGCAAATGTTGACACAACAGCAAGATGACCAGCAGGAAATAACCCAGATCTTCATGCTAGCTGAAGATTAATTCAGTAATACCATACTTATCCTCCAGATCTTTTTCTTGAAAATAGTTATATGAAGATAGTAGTAAGAAAAAAAACCTACCTCACATGGTGTTTTCCATCCAGAAGGGTACTCTTTCAATACAGAACTATTAGCAAGTGCATCTTGAGTTTGCCTCCTTAGAATTCAGGGAATTGCTATCATTTCAAGGCATATATGTATATATGCATCCAGGCTGCAACAGCATGAGTATTTTTAAAAGCTAAAACGATACCCTTTTTTTAAAAGCCATTAAAAATCGATGGGAGTTTGGGTATTTTTCTAAAAAAGGGAATCTCCAAGGCTTTTGTTTTGCTGCTGTTATTTTTATTTTGAAGAAGCCATCATGCTCTCAATTCCTCTTGCAGAAGAAAATGAAAATAGAATTAGGACCAAAAAACATAGTGAACTGCAATGGATATTAACTGGTTTTCTTTTAAATTCTTTACAGTGGAATGATACAAAAAGCATAAGAAAGTCTAAGAGATACTTCTAGAAGCAGTAAGTTATGGACTAGGAGACAGTGCTATTCAATTCTGAAATAAATACCTACTACATTTCTAACTCATGTGAAAACAAAGTACGTTTTGCAGATTCTATCAATTTTACAATATTGCATTTTTCATTCCCTCCAGTTAACACAGAACATAATATTAGCAAAGAGAGATCTTTACAGGGTGCTCTGTACTTCGCACTACTCTCACTTGCTTGGGATGTGGCAAAAATTTACTTTCAGAGTCTGATTTACTTGGAACATGCTGAAACTCTCACCACATTCACATTCTCCAAAATAGCTATATCTTGACTCTGAGGAGAGGCCTACAAAGGAAGATTGCACAAATTAACGCATATCAGACTCTTTCAAAATGGCACATTATTCCTTCCATTTTTCCTTCCAAGTAAACTTCCCATTTAAAGTGCACTGAAGTAAACAAAAAACACATACTGGTGTCAGTGGATACCAGTACAGGTCCTTACAACAATGTAAACTTACCTCGGAAGCCCACACCAAAAGAAATACAAGGTCTTGGGGAAAAAAAAAATGTAAAAGATGCTACTGTCATTTAAATTAATTTAATTTTTTTTCCTGGATTTTTTTTCCCTAGTTTTTTGGGGTTGGTGTCTGGTGGTTAATACTGACCTCCATAATGCTATTTGCCCGTAAGATTTTCAGTGAGTATGAAATTTTGTTCATACAGCTTTGTTCTATCAAATATAAATGGAGGAGCTGTACAGCTTATGCTATATTGCTTTACTCCTGCCAGAGTGTGAAGGGAAGCACCTCCTGTTCTGCCCACTTAGCACAGACCTGCTGCAAACTTACTGCTACATAGCCCTGCAGGTCTGTAAGACTTCTACAACTTTGATAATCCTTGGCTTGATCGGTATTATCAGTAGATGTTATACTAAACTTAGGCTTCTCAACACTACTGATGCTTTTTTCCAAATCTGTTATTCAGTACTAGAATTAAATAAAACCAAGGCTGAATTTTTGTCAGCTGTCTGTATTGCATTTCATAACAGTGCTAGCCATACAAACCTCTTCTATTTTAGTGAGGCCAAGCCCTATTGGCAAGTCTCAGGAAGACAAGGTAAAACTCACCAAAATTTCTTTCCTCCTTTATCTTCTAAGTCAAGCAAAAGTTACGGAAAGTGTGCAAAGTCCATGATCTACTCTTCTTTCCAAACAGACCTCTTGGAAGCTTTTGGGATTTGGACATACAGTGTGCTATAGCACACTGAAAAACATTCTCCTAGGAAATCTGTAGTATCTATGGGAAAAGGTCCCAGACAGCCAGTGTGTGTCTCTTACAAAGCCTGTATGTCATTTCTTCCATTCTGGCCTTCCCTCCACTTCTAACAGCACAAGGAATATGGGAAGTTAGGCTTTGGATAAACTGGACAAATATATACTGCATACCCTGACGTTCTCACACGGCATATAGACAGTGTACTACAGCATTAAGGTTCGCTGAGGCCACATGACATACAGGAGGTACACAATGTAGTGGAAGAACACAGAATTCTGGGCATATAAAAAAGTGCAGTTCATTCAATTTTTTTGCAGAAATACTGGTTAAATCCTATTAAACACATTTACTTGGTTTCTCCTTTTTTGTAAGGTCCATTCTGAATGATGAAGATGATGAGATACCAAAGGCTACACTTGAACACCCTGTAATCAGTAACTCTTAGCTCCTGTTAACAGAAGAGCTCTAATCACATTCCTTATTAAACTATTTACCTCTTTCATTCAATTATTGTCCAGTTTACTTGCCTGATCAAAGAGTAATGTATAGTGGATAACTAAACAGTTTAAAAAGTTTACTTTTTTCCCCTTCATAGACACGTGGGAGAAGAAATGCACTACCAACATCCATTTGATGGAGACTTGTCCATTTTATAGAAGGAAAAACAGATTCCAGTACTGCTGGTGAGCTCTAAGACTCAGGTCACCATGAAGGGCTGGGGTCTAAGTCTGCCACCTTTCTCAGCTTCATTATTTTCACAATTGCAGTGAAACTTGTTAATAGTGGGCTCCCAATTGACTATAAACCACACTTCAGTTCCTGTGAAGGCAATCTTCCTGAACCATGTTTTTAACTGTTTTCTCAAATGACTGCATTAGTGGTCAGGGCTGCATCACTGCAATCTGGGAGTTTTGCTGCTCGTAACAATGTCTCGGAGGAAATATCAGGCGAGAGCTATCTCTGTTTCCTTGTAAACATTTTTGTCTTTCTACCCAGTTTCCTTTCCTGTTGATAGATGTGAACTTACCTGAGTGTTTAGTTAGTTTTAAATCACTATGATACTGTCAAAAAAAGATTGTTCAACAAAGCCAACAGAAAAAAAGAACAAAAAACTAAAAAAATAGCTCCTGTAGAGTTCATCTCACTGAAGCTCAGCTGTAATAAGCTGTTTGGTCATTGAAATGACACCTGCAATGTTCTCCTTTAGGATTTTAGTTAGCAGTTTTGAACATTTGGGCCGCTATATTTAGCATATTCCTCTTTTTTGCTTCCAAGTTATGGTTTCACTGAGTATATTGCAGGCTCTGTATTGTTTTACTCTTTCTGATCATTAAGGGAGATTAAAAATAATGAAGAACAACTGTTAACAATGAATTCCTATTTACATTGTCCACATGTACTTTGGAAAAGTAATTATGGCAATTTCTTCATATGCTGCAACATAAAAATGTAGTACAGTTCAATAAATTAGTCCTAGACTCATAATGATTTTTTTTAATGTATCTCATTTTGAATGTAGGCATGGAAGTGTTGGAAGGTTCTTCAGAAATACGCTGGCAGATTTAAAATAGGTAACTTTTTCTGTGGTATCATTAAAAATTTCTCCCAAAACAGAAGCATAGAAATCAATATTTGGAATCTATTAATTTTTGCAAGCCTTTTTTCTCCTTATAAGTCTTTAAAACGAAACAGAAACTACAAGTGAGTTCAAGTAGCACATTTAGATCAATCTGCCTGAAATAGTGCTGAACCCACCGAACAACGTGCTAGAAAAAACTGCTTATAAAATCAGCATACAGGGATGGGTGGAAGGAACAGACAGCTGTTTCTAACAGATCGTTTAAAGTTCTGCCTGTGAGAAAACATCCTTGGTTTTCATCACAGAGGAAAGCGAAGAGTAATTTCAGTAACTTCTGGTGCAAATACTAAGTTCTACACACAGAAGGTCACCATTCTTCATGCTAGAAGTATTTTATCATTTGTGCAATTATAATCAATAATTGCCAGAGGTTTAGCTTTGTACTTCTTGCTTAATCAAATAAATAATCAATCTCTTGCATACTATCTTCTATTCTAACAATTTGTAACAATGTGACCTAATTAGAGAGAAAACAGCTACAGCAACTAGCAGTACATCCAAAGATACTAACTACTGCAGTTAGACATCTTGCACGGGTGCTCCTTTTCCAGTTCTGTGATATGCAACATAATGGTTTTCTAAGGAGTGCTGTAATCTCAGGCATCTTCTAGATGTAAAAGATGAAATAGGAAAGAACCATACTTGGTCTTTTGAGAGCATCCCTTAAGTAAAAGAAAGACTAAGGCAACTGTTTATATCACTACACTATAATAATTAGGTAAGACATTCCCACTGCATTCTACCATCTACAGTCCAGTGTTACACACAAAAGAGCACTCTGGGATCCATACTACACGCTGTAGTATCTCTTGCCATCTCCCAGGTCCCGTAAATCAAAGGTCAGATTCTCAGCCATGAGCTGGCTAAAAGGCTTGGAGAGACAGAGGCACAGTCATAGTTTCACCATCATGGGCTCTTTTTACCCTGACTCTTGTCCCAGCGTAGTCTAGGGCAGTCTCACGCATGCCCTCCATTACCCCACCAACTTGTGGTCTCCACCAGTCCCTTGATCATTACCTGGGCACAGAACCACTCAGCACTCACCTGATCTGCCCTGCAGTGTAAGACTTTGACAGTAGGCTACCAATCTGCTATTCCAATCAACTGAAGCTAAGGATTTGTCCAGACCCTTTAAAGGCACAGCCAGATCATAGCTGAGAGTTTGGCCTTTGATTTTCACTTGTCACCTGCACAGAAACACTAATCATTCGCCAAGCCAGACAGATCTGTACAAACATTTCTTCTTATTGGCAATGTTTTCTACCCATTCTAGTGAAAATAACATTTATGATCAGGATTTCTATCAGGTTTAACTATTCAATTCTTTAATAATGTTGTCTGCTTGCATACTGCAATTTGGTAAGAAAAGCACCTACCTACGCCACAGTTTAAAGTAAACAAATGGATCGTAAATTAACTTTTTTAGCCTGGGATCCACCTAGAAAGTCTACTTTCTTACTTATATCACAGCAGTCCTTCTCAAAAAGGGTGTCTTTCATTCACTCAGTGACATGCCCTAGCCACACTTATCTATGCACAGGAAATGGGGCTTTTTTTGCTTATTTTGAAGCCACTTTTAAAACTATGTTGAAAATTTAACTTGACACAAACATTACATAAGGAGCAGGGGGTGGGGGGTAATGGAATATGTGTTTAAAGGAAATCAAGAGTTTAACTGAAAAGTATGTGGGGAAAAAACCCAAAAATAAACCAAAACCCAAACCCCAAAGCATCCAAAGAAAAAGCAAAGAATTCAAATAAAAAGTTGAACATCGTGGATCTGGTCCTCATCTACTATTATTGATGTAATTTAGGAGTAAATCCACTCAAGCTGGTCAGCAAGGTCAAAGAAGAATCACCCACTTAAGATCACCTTACCAAACAAGAAAATCCAGTTTTGAGAATTACATCAGATTTCAGATTTTACAAGGTTCACTCATTCTTAGTTTGGTGTGAGAATATCCCAGGTTACAATGCAAAATAATGCTTAGTAAAAATATACGGAGCTCTACAACTCCTTTGCATAACTTTCCCGGAGTTGCACTCTCCCAGGCTGGACTCTCTTTTCTTTTGCCCCTGTTCACCTTCTTCCCCCCATTCTGCCAATTTTAATCTAGCAGGAAAAGTCCTTTCCCAGCAAGCACTGTTAAAACATTCAGGACATAGACCTTGCACTCAGAGAATGCAATGCTGTGTCCAGACAGCAGCCCTGGGTGCCTCAGGGATTCGTAATAGCCAACACGCATATTCCTAGCAGTCATATGTGTTCCACTGCACAGCTGTGCACCTCTACCTCTGATTTTTTTCAGGTGCATGTTCCTCCCAAAAGCAAGTTCTGTGCAGCCAGAGTAGTTTGTCTCGAGTGTTGGTTCATTGCTGGCTGAAGGGAAGAAGACCAACTACTGTTACCCATTACTCTGTTAAGAGTTAACTTAATTATCCCCAATAACTCCAGCCTTTAGAATGGGAAAGTAGCACACAGCTTTTATAAATAAGAATCACTGACCTTTTTAAATAGTTTCAAAAGAAGAAACTCTGCATCAAATGTGAGTATAATTTAGGAACTACTACATAGCAGCAAAACTACATTAGACTTTCCGATTTTTCCATGGTATCCTTGGATAGATACACCACCCAGTAGACCATGTTAAATGCTCCGAAGGTAACAGGAAATAAAATGCGTGCATATTTGTCTATCTTACTCGTGCCAGAGTGGGAGGCGGGGGGAGGAGGTGGTGTGACAGCAGATGGCTTTGCAGATGCTCCTAATGTATTAGGTGTGGTGGTCTGAATCTGCTCCAGTCTAGATCCAAGCAAGTGCTGAATGGAAGCGGATCCAGCTGTGGCATGCTGGGATACAAATCCAGTTAAAATTGGGGTAGAAGGAGGAGCTGGAGGGGTAGCTCTTGCAGAAGATAATGTCTCCGATGCGTTGATTCGTGTGAAAGGGTTGGGACTTGATGCAGAAAGGGAATGGGGTGTAATGTCAGAAGACCCCTGAGCTACAGAGGGAGGCTGGACAGAGCTGTGCCTTGTGTCAATTCGGCTCCCACCATCAGCTTCAGACTGTACTGTGGCATTTGTTCTTTTCCTCACATTTGAATTGGCATCTGTACTCTGCAAAGTTACAAAAAAAATGCTAGTCATTCTTCAAATAAACACTCAAACAAAAGCAATGGAAAGTATAATCATGCACTATCAGAGCAATACTCACAAATATAACCAGTAACTTGATCCTGAAGCACAAAGACACTGAAAACTCACGAAAAAAGATTTAACAGCATATAAAGTGACAAACAAGAGTTCCTTTTACCTGTGGCTGGAATACCAGAGTGAAGACATCTAAATGCATCATGCCCCATGTGATGCAGTACCTATACAAACTAAATACCATGAAGCTAACAATTCTCAAGTTAGTCACAGCTTTTTCTAGACTCAAGCTCAAAACAAGGTTCTCTGATGTCTACCTATTTCTCTGATGATAAAAAAACATTCTAGATGAAACTTACTAGCCATGGAGGTTTATTTACGCTTTATATCTCCAGAAAAATAACTACCATATACTAGGAACTCTAGTCTTCTACAGAAGAGGCTGTTAAAACGCAAGTATTTACCGAACCAAGTTACCACGTTGCTGCTCTTTCAGAAATAAAGCCAATGCTTTTTCACATCAACCACAGGCAATAAATTCCCCAGGCACAACTGAACCAGGGAATAAATTAGTCTTTCATCAACTACTCCTCTCCATTCATTAAGTAAGAGAAGTGGTGAGTTCTCCATCACTCGATGTCTTCAGGCAAGTCTGGATGTCTTTCTGCAAGAGAGTCTTCAACCAAATAGTACTTATTAGGCTGCATGAGAAACTGAAATACAGATAAGGAAGTATAGGAACAGGAAATCCATCAGAGTTTAATATTCTACTGACTTTTGGGAGTGGGACTCGGCCTCTGCCTTTCTTCTCTGTACTTAAGAGGAAGACTAGTATCTCCTGAACTTTCTTCTGGAAAGGTACCTAAAGAATTTTAACCTTCAGTCCTCCACCTAAATATGACGTAAAACATAATACTTAAGATATAATATGCAAATATCTTTTAATTAAGAAACTAACTGCTTTCCAGAAGACAAAGACTTGAGGACAGATAGGGTACACAGGTCTAAATACAGACAGGACCAAACAATCACTTGTTATATAAAAAAAATCCTGTTTTACACCTCTCTGATGACACCATTCCCAAGCACTGCCCTGTACCATGTCAACTGTGCCTTTGGCTCCCCTTCCCTCCAACCTTTCCAGAGAACCCTGCCAAAGCTCACAGCACAAATCAAAGGGAGAAAATGCAGTCAGCGACGTCTTCCCTCCTTCGTCCAACTGCAGTTCTCTCCAGCCAAGTGACAGAGCAGTAACAGAGAGCAGGTTAGGTGTTATTCAAGTTATTAGTAGTACCTTGAGTAGTGACAAGAGTGACACTCTACTACATCAGTTGTGCTTCACTGTCCCGCTCAAGGAAACAGAGAAATTGAAGCTGCAAAAAAATCTAAAAAAATAATTTATAAGAAAATCAAATCACTTGATAGTATTCCCATCATGGCCAGAATGCTGATCCCTAAACCTGTTAATTGCAGTACAAATCTGTCACTGGCAATACTGTTGGCCTGAATTTATCTGAAACTGTCACAGCTTTATGCCTGTTTGTGGCTAATATATTTGCCAGCTCACAGTTGATATACCAAAGAATCCTTTTTAAATTTCAGTTTTCCTTCCTGCATAGAAGCATGTCAATCCCTTTGATTTACTCTTCTGCATCTGCAATCCAAAGAGGCAGAGGACTGGAAGAAACACCAGAAGAAACTGGATATTCCTGAACGAAACACTAATTTTACTGTTTGATAGAGAAGCCTGAGCCGTCCTTTGGGAAGTGCAGAAGTACGCATGGGTGTGCAATTAGGATACTTTCATACTAGGGTTGTCAGTGACCCAGGAATAGTAAAGCCATTTTCAAGACTGCTAAATTGAAATGAAAAAGTGCAATCAGGACAGAGGTACATTTACTAGAGACTTGGTAATACAGGATGGAGTGCTGCACGTCACTTGAAGGCTTGCAAAACTAAGCAGATGGAAGTCATTAATGTTCACTGCCCAAAACAACAGCTCTGTGCTGTCGAGAAGCTGGCACTAGTCAACGAGAGGAGGTGAGTTTTATCTTCTGCATGTGGATCCTTGGACAGCCTGGCTTTGCTCAAGTATGAGTCACCCACTGTAAAGCTCTCAAGCAGTGCCTGGGGAGCAAAAATCCACTGGCTGGGACAGGGGCTGCAAAACAGATCTGCACCGGAACTGAGACATCTCGGTTCCTTCCTATGGTCTACCTACATTAGACAAGTAGCTTAGAAGTGGTGCTGCTGGAGAATAGAGTTACCACATCTTCAATCACTCCACATGCAACTATAAAGAATGATCCAAAGAGCAAACCAATAAACTAAGTGAAATTTATTTACAGAGGAACCATTTTATGTTCTTGCTCACTTGTCCTGTCACCTGTTTTCAGCGACCATCTCAGTATTCTTCCCTTTTGTGCACCATCCACTACAGACACAGGTAAGACAGACAGGTAACAGTCAGGCTCCTCACATTCCCGTCATCTCCATTTCTTTTGTAGGAACTTGTTTCCACCGATATATCTGCATAATATCTCATCTTCCCCCCCACTTCAACTGCCATCTAAATGACCAAATCAGACCTGTTGCTATTTGATTCACTACTTATTTTCCATTACAGTCTCTACTCTGGAATAAAATTATCTATACTATTTCAAATGGTCAAAGTGTGTATCTGTGTAAAAGCCTACTCGGCATTCACCTTTTTGTTACTAACACAGAAAAATTTCAGTACTTCAGAAACTTTAAGTTTAGAGAGAAACCCATTTTTCTCATAATATACACATAAATGTACGGTTAAAGCCCAAATAGATAACATTGTAAGATCACAAAATAACACAGCATAACAAGCACCAAAACTACGGGTACATTTTTTCTTAGTTCTCTGGAAACCACCTTCCAATCACTCAGAGCATGGAAATCAGAAATGGCATTTCTAACATGCTCCACAGACAATGTATCACAGAAAACCTGTTGTTCTTGCACAGTGTCATTGTAATAGTTTGGATTTGTGTTCTTGAGCTGAACCTTGTTCATGAAATGTACTGAAACAAGCATGCTCCATGGAGCACCAAGGTCCATGCCCTGTCAAAGCTGAGCAGAATGCACACTCCTTGCCAGGGTGGCCTCACCGGAACATTGACCATCATGTCCCCCATTTATCCTTTCTTTGCACTTGTTTTACTCAAGAAAATATCACGACAATAGCTTATTCTCCTCATTCAAAGCACTCAGTTATCCCTCCTTGTTGAGTTTTCCAGTTGAAAAGTTTCTAGCAAAAATTCTTATTACTGGTTATATACATATGGCCCTTATATATTTCTCTATTCAACGTTACACAGATAACTCACTTCTTCCTACATTAGTCTATTTCTCCTCTGTGCGGAGGCTATCTCCCAACTCTACATCATCTGAAGATTAGTGCCAAGGCCACTAATAAAAATATCGAACAAGCCTGATTCTGTGGCAAGCCTTAATGAACCAAATTCTGTTCTAAAACATAGTAAAATACAACACTCAAGTAAAATATAAGTTTGTATTAGGAAAACATTTCACAGACATTTCAGCTATGGTATATACTCCTAGTAGAAAGATAATGCAATGATAAACTGACAAACAAAAGTATAAACATATGCAAAGCACTTGCTACCTCCCAAAATTATTTCATTTAATCTTTCTTAAAACAACAGCAAAACCCACAAACCTACTGCCTTTTAGTTTGGAAGCACTGATTAGGTCTGCACGGCAAGATTTTCATGGCAGAGGGGCGACAAGCGTGGCTTCTGCGAGAAGCTGCCAGAAACTTCACCTGTGTCTGACAAACACACACCTGCAGCCCGTGGAGGCCCCCATGCTGGAGCGTGCAGCAGCCTGTTTTTGAAGGACTGCACTCCATGGAAGGGACCCACACTGGAGCAGCTCATGAAGAACTGCAGAGGCTGGGAAAAACTCCCATCGGAAAAGTTCATGGAGGACTGTCTCCCTCAGGAGGGACCTCACACTGGAGCAAGAGAAGAGTGTGAAGATTCTTCCCCCTGAGGAGGAAAGAGTTGCAGAGATAACTTGTAATGAACTGACTGTAACTACCATTTTCCATCTCCCTGAACCACTGTAGGGCAGGAGATATTAATTCAGGAGTAAAATTAAGCACAGGAAGAAGGCTGCAGGGAAGATATTTTAAGATTTAGTTTTATTTTCTCATTACCCTACTCTGCTTTGACTAGTAATAAATTAAACTAATTTTCCCCAAGTTGAGTCTGTTTTGCCCATGACCGTAATTGGCGAGTGACCTCGCCCTGTCCTTATCTTGATCTGTGAGCATTTTATTTTCTCTATCCTGTGCAGTTTAGGAGAGGAGTGATAGAGCAGCTTTGGTGGGCACCTGGTGTTCAGCCAGGGTCAACCCATCATAGGCACAAAAACAAGAAGTATAACATGACAGTCAAATAGAAACCAAATGAAAATGCAAGCCAAGAAAGGAAGGGATTATCCAAGTAAGGATTCTTCTATGAGGGCAAGTCAGGAAACCACTCAATTGTCCTGAGCCAACAGGACTGCCGTGCTAGTCCAGACGGGGCTCCACAGGAAATACTGAGTGCACATTTTTTACACGCTCACTCCAGATTGAGAAAGGTTCTGATTTTCTGGAGGCATTTCAGTAAGACTTCTGGGAGACATTTAAAATTTGTGTAGCAAAATGAGAACCTGGAAACTACCATAACATCCAGTCTATCACACCATGAAAAGCCAGGCTTAACAGACCTGATAAAGACTGCCTTTCTACAAAAACAACAACTTCTGTTTAGATAAACGACGCCTCACCCTTCCTTTGAAATAGCCTATCCATCTGATAGGTCCAACCAATTGGTCCAACCAATTCCACACAAACCAGAAACTCTGATCATAACCACCACCAAACCAGAAGTTGTAAGTACTTTGCTCTGATATATCCCCCTTCAAGAAGAAACTTTCTTGCTATTGTCCTGTCAGGAGAATTCAGCCTCTGAACCTTTACTGGCAGAAACGCTATGGATGAGTTTCAAAATTTTGGGTGATTTGAGTGCACAGTTCCTGTCCATGCATAAACAAAGTTCTCAAGAGCTCTGACTATAACCTAAGAATACATATAATGTCCTAATCGTAAGACATCTTCATTGGCTAAAGCTCTGTGGTTGGCTGGGATACTCTAATGCCTATTTTATTTTTAACAGCCAAGACCGGCAAGAGTGAAAACTAAATTCCAGCCCTGATGGGAGTTCAAACATTTATCACCAAAACTTTGATCATGCCAGAGGTAGATAGGTGAGTGTAGTAAAGCCAAGGAATTGACCAAATATGGGAAAATGAGGACTACAGTCTTTTTCAGAAGAGATTGATAATCACTCTTCCTTTCTAGGCAAATGAATAATTCATTAGTAAATACAACTGAAAAGGAAAACAAAACAAAAAATGTGCTCAGTGAAAGAGGTTTAGAAAACTCCCATCCTATGCATAAGGATACCTCACGGAGGAGGATGGAGGCTGTAGGATAGGACAGGAGGTTCAAATTCAGTCAGAAAAATTTTGTCACATAGCATGCACTATGCAAAAAGCTTTTGAAGTATTTACTGCTTTAAAAGGCATAGAGATTTTTCTTTAATTTTAAGTATCACATGCTATTTCTCATGGGTTTTATCTTTAAAAGAACTAAATTAGGGAAAGAACCATTGACTACAAATTCTTCATATATGTAATGTCCTGACGCAAGATGCCCTTTTGCTAGTACTAGAACAGAAAGTCCATTTCATTTGGCATAGGACATCTAAACCAGCCTCCTTAAAATGTGTGTAAAATGCAGTAATTAATGCTGTATCCTTCCCTTGACCAGTGGATTCATGCAATTAACCATGAATAATACAATGAAAGATGCTGTTACCATAGGTCAGGATAAATCTATAGAACTCATTGTTAAATACTGTGGCAGATTTGTGGAATAAGTCTGATGGTCAGCTTCTGTGACAGAATGTATAGAACAAACAAAAAAACCCCTAAAATAAATATATTGCCAAAAATCAACTCATACATCATTTGCTTTTCCATTTAAGCTCAATTTTGATGGATACTGCTGTTTACTACAGCACTAAAATGATGCACAAATATGAGTCGATCGACACTCTTCAATATTTAACATGTTTTGTACACCATAAACAGCTGCTCACATAATGTGGAAATTCTGAAACTATTTCTAAGTCTATGTAAGCCTCAACTTGAGCCAAAAAAAATAAAGTACTGGATTGTTTTGTATGTATTACCCGTTTTTGACAAGCAAGGCAATTTTGCACTTCAATGAAGTCAAGATTGCAAATTTAGCATGAACTGAAGTAGCGTGCAGCAGCTGAGCTGAGGTTCAAGGGAAGGGGATCATCAGCACAGCAATATGCAGTACTGAACTGACAAACTTAGTCATCTTGTTATAGAACAAAGCGAGCTGGTAACAACCACACTGCATATTTCCTATGATAAGGCCAACCTAGAGTCTAAAACAAACGAACATAATTTCAAAGTCACAAGCCAAGTCCTGGGAAGAATGCAGCAATGATAAAAGTGATTACCAGGGACTCAGAGAACTTAATCCTTAGGACTCTATTTAAAAATAAAAGCAGTGAGAACACTGCAAGCTGTGAGAAATTCTTTTGTTGGTACAGCACTGTACAGTCAGCTGTTTCACGCAACTCAAGAGCATCTTCCTATAGCCTGTTAGTGCTCTACATAGCAGATTTAAATCAGTTTCTGCAATTTTAAATTTCTTCGTAGTTTTTATGATGGACACATCCTTTGGAGATGTGAATCTAAAAGAAGCAGCTCCTACTGCCTGAGCTAACAGAGTATCAGTAGTACTCCGCATGGAAAATCCCCTCCTTAGGCCCTCTGATCACTAGGAAGCACAGTCATCATCGACTCCTGAAAAACTGGTGCACATTAAAACTAGAACCATATATTGGCAATATAATTCAGACGTATTCTTCTAATCTGCCTCAGCACTCTTTGGAAAAACAGCTCAGCAGTTGTGGGGTTGGATACACGGACACTTCTGAAGACCTGCATCAGCCTCACCCTATGACAAAACCTCACAGCGTCACTGTGCAAGATCCCAGGGCTGCTTTTGCACCGTTTGTTTACTCAAGTGGAGAGCTCACTGCTGCACGTCAATACACTTTCTAGTTCACAACAGATCTTTGCCACAGGATATCACTAAATTGGTTTCTCTCTCTGGGACTGAGGTAGTACAATATTTAAAGCAATAGCTTGTCTTTCCCAGGGATAAATGCACAGCAGAATTTACAAGTCACAACACCACCATCTGGTACCAGTTCTAGTGGGAGAGAGAGCTGACACTTTGACATCCAGCAAGCAGCTGTCAAAGCTGGAGAGAAATGCCCCGGGTAGGATCACAGCCTAAATTTCATACCTTTGCAGAAGGAGCCACCCAACTGTATCCAGTGCTTTCAGCTCTGAGCTCTTTCCTGAGGTGAGACAGCTAAGTTAGACTGTAAAAAGATACTCACGAAAAGAGTCTGTCGTCCTCTACTGTAACCCAGCAACCAGGATGGGAATATGGGTTTGGTGATAAGGAGGCCACTTCTCAAATCTGCCCTGTCACACGGATATCAACACAGGCTTTTCACATCTCAAGCATTTCCCCACCAGGCCACTGGATATTCTAGGACAAGTGGTCAGGTCATCCTTCCTTGTTATAGATGGCGCATTCTCCACACTTCAATCTTGCCCTCCCATTGCAGTGCATGCACAGTCAAGCTGGCTCCATAATCAATTCCTCTCCTTCTCCCTGGCCCCATATAAATTATTTAACATAAAAAGAGCAGCTTCAATACGAACTTAACATGCCATGGGCTACCTAGCAGTCTGGCTACTAATCTAATTATCCAATATTGAAAAGGCAGGACTCAAGTCTGCTCAGACTCCCATGTGAGATTTGTGAGAGGCTGTATCTAACAGGTATGCTGGCCACTGAGTTGAAACACAGTAGGTATACACCTAAGATACGTGGCAAACACTTCAGAAGCTGCAAGTCAGTTCTGTACAGGCCTACCCAGGGAAATTTAGTAATTAAGCCTTTCAGATGTCTAATCACCATTTTGCATACTTCATCTCCCGAAGTAAAAAAATAAAACCCAAACACAAAACCAAGCAGTCAAAAAAAAATTCCTGAAAAGGGCACCACAATCAAAGCAGTTTTAAAATTGCAAAGAATTTTAATTGTTTATTAGAATAATCAGGCATGTAACAATGAGGTGTCAGTAGAATGAAATTAAAAGTGAATGGTTAATAAACATCTTTGTTCTTTTCTCTTAATTTTCCAAGAATACGATTAGAGTCTTTCATGAGAGCACTACTAAAACTTCAATGAGACACAGGTAAATTAATATATAGGAGAGTCAGTAATGTGTTATATGAGAGCATGGGCTTCCCAAACTGGGAGAATTCAATTAATCCAAACAAAAATTCAGAAAAAAATTGGAAGGCTTAAAGCAACCAAAGTCTGACATTACTTACTGTTTAACTGCAACAACAAAATTGTTTGTATGGTAATTTAGTAATATTTTTCTATTAAAAATCTACCATTTAGGTAGATTAGATAAAGGTTTTTATCCCTACCAATCCTTCCTAAGAAAACAGTCTGTTCTTCTGGGAGGACATTGTATAGCCTGCCAAAATCACACTATTTGACATTTATCAGGGAAGCAGCATGTTGTCATCAGTGTAAATAATGCTGCTTGTCCCAAATCCCACTGAGTCACCATATTGACCTGCTGCGAGCAAAAGCAAAACTTGGAGCAGAAATCTACCCTGTTTTACTACTGTGTTGTAGAGCTAGTAAATCAGAATTTTACTGGAATAATACTAGAGATTTTGGGTTGCCTTACAGAGCCCTGGAATACGACCAAGTAACGATTCCACCTGCCACAAAACACAATGAATTCTTTTCCATAGCTCTAGCAGTGCAGAGAGCAGTGCAAATTATTTGGAAAGGAAAAACAAAGGGGAGATAAGTTTTAAGAGGCAGTCCACTACCCACTCTGCTCATTTTGCAATCTGAATCACGGGTTGGGAGGGGAAAAGAGGTTAGAAGAGCGCTCCATTCTACGTTCTACCACTAGACATGCCTAAAAGTGCACAAAGCAGAAGAAAACTGAATTCGAGGTTATCAAAGAAACATAAATTACAAGAAACTTTTTTTAATAAACGGATGCCAAATTTATGCCAAATAAACACATTCACCTGTATGCTGCCTAAAAGCCTTACACATGCAAACTAATACATGTATGTATATGTATTAAATGTAAGTATGCATGTATATGGTTCTTAAGCACTGGTATGCACAATTCTTAAAGATTTTATTTATATTATGACAAAAATGAAAGAACTGAAAACATAACTATGGTGGGGAATAAATCTATTACCCTAATCATGTCCTAATGAACTGTGGAGGTGATTTGTTTAACATCTCCACAAGGAAGAAGAATGGCTGATTAGGAACCAAAGACCTTTGTTATTTTCTGTATCTTTCAATTTTCATTGACCTTAAAGCTGTAGTTAAATTTGCTTCAGTAGTTTGCTGAAAATGCTTGGAACACGCACTGCCTTGTAGATCTTCCCAAGCCTCTCAAAGCTTATTTCTTCTGATTCCAATTTTCCCAGCGTAAAAATGAAGTCAGACAGAAATCTCACACACAAATGCGAACCTCAAATGTGATTCGGTGTTGTTGGATGCACCAGTATTGAAAACTTTGTGGAGGGGAAACAAAACTAAAATTTAAATATAAATACATGAAAAGGTTTAAGCAGAAGATATGAAGAGTCTTGCGTTCAAAGATATCATTTAATACTAACTATGGCAGGGAAAACTATAAACTCCCCAACAATTTGCAGTGTAAGGGTTGATGCTGAACAATCTAAAAATTTTACCCTTGTCACCATAAAGGATTGCCCTGACTTGGTGTTTCTGAAATACTACCACGTATTTTTTGAGTACATAACATTTCCCTTCACAAAAGAAGATTTATAAAAGGAAGGAAATTGCCATTATATAAATATAAGACCTATATGAATGCCTGCAACTGGTATTGGCAGGAAAATAACTTCTTATTATTAAACAGAAACATGCATTGTATATTCTAATGAAAAGAACATAAGCAATTTGGTTTTCTGGAGCATAGCAGTCTTTTTTTTTTCTAGTAGATCATCACAACAACAGAGAAATGCATTCACATGTATTTTTGGAATTAAAAACAATGGGAGGTCATATTTTTTAAAATAACTGCATTATGGTTTGGTTTCCAAAAGAGAAGTCTTATCCTAATATTATTTAAATAAAGTGTTCCACTACTTACAGTACTTACACTACTACTGTCAGGCATTTTAGCATCAAATGAGTAACAGGCAAGTATATCCTTCATATTTCCTTGCCTACTTTGTGACAGTTCATTCTAATACTTACAGAAAATTGAAGAATGATCAATTATAACATTTCCTAGTAAGGCTTGGAGGAGATAGCACTCCAGAAGGATTTTTTGTTATCAGCCAGGTGTTGCAACTAAACTCCTGCTTCTTTTTGTGAATATTAAAAAAAAAACCCACAACAAACACAACCTTCCCCAAAAAACCCACAAAAACCATTTCCACTACAATAAGAAAAAAACTCATTGCCCACCTTTAAATCCCAATGGTTTTGATCAAACACCCTGCCAATTTTTACCTTCATTATAACTGAATTCTGGAATTTAGTGGAGTTATTCTGGAGTTATTATTAGTGGAGAATTTCTGGAGTTTAGTGGACATCACAGTTAAGTTGGGTCAGAATCTAGGCACAAATCCCATACTACATTGCCTACTTTCATTAATTACTTCGCTCACTTTGCAGTAGAGAAATGTTTCTACTTACAGTTTAAATTCATTCCACAATCAATCACGTTAAAGCTAGAGTAGGTTGTTGAAGAGAGACAATTTTTTTTAATATAGCATTTTAATTTGTGCTATTTAAAAAGAAAAATAATGTGAAATATTTAAAAAAATTAAATTTTATGCCTCACATTTATGCCCAAATCATATTGTTTGAGCACATATTTAGCTTTATACATTACGAATAGTGCCAGTTGGTCAGTAGGACTAAGTCTAGTGAACCAAGTAAAAAACAAAACAAAACAAAAAAAGAACCAGAACAAACCAACCAACAACAAACAAAAAACCTCACAAAAACCCCAAACAAAATACAAAAATACCCCCAAAAATAAAACCCCACAACCAAAACAACCAGCAAAAAAGCTCTAAACACAAAACACCTCTCCCCCACAAAAAAACCCTAAAAAACCCTCAAAATATAAAGAGGAAAAACAACAAAAAGGCAAATAAAATCAAGGAAGCAAACAAAGCCCCACAAAACATTGTAGCTGAGCATCACAGCTAAAAAAATATTTTATGAACCATTTTGGATCTATTCTATCTTCAGGTACCCAAACATTCAAATTTCCCACTAAGTCACTGCAGCCTTCTCCCAGGTGATCAATCTCTCCTATTTTTCAAACAGCATTTAGTACAAAATGTGCCAGTTGTTTATGACCTGCATCCACTCTCATCCCATTTAAACCTGATGCTAGCATATCTTGACTGTAAATCATCGACAACAAAAAAGTTGACTAATGAAATTAGAGCAGCAGAAAATTGTTGATGTGTCAAAGAAATTATTCACATGGCACAGCAACCTCCATTTGTATGGTCCTGTCCTTACATTTAGATGAACTCTCTGCATTTCTTGAGCCTGACATCCTTCATTAGGATCTGAGTTTTAAATGCCACTGCCCTAAAAAAACCCAAACCGTAACACCCTAGGCAGTGGAGAAGTAGTGAAGCAGAAAAAAATGGTCATTATATTTAAAAACTGAAATGGTGCTCCAACTGCAGGACTATTTAAGTCACACAAAGGAGATGGGCTATGCATCCACGTAAGGAGTCCAACAACCAGACCAATAAGTACTGCCATCGAAACCGAGCTGCTCTTCAGATACTTCCTTTCACATATGAGGGAGAAGGGTTTAACTCCACATCACTATTTGCTGGGACAAACGAAGCTATTATTCTACTACTCCAAAGAAGGAGCAAAGTAACCAAGTGGTACTGCTCTAGGTCTGGTACATTTTTTGTACCTCTCTATTACAGAATATATCTATGTATTCAAATAGAAGTTTTGGTCCAGAGGCTAAACTTTTCAGTTTCACTTGAAGTCTAGACCTTAGACACAAGAGTTTATCTCCTGACATCTCATCATTAATCAGCTTCAGGGATTAAGAACAACAACAAAAAAATGGCACACACATTAAAAAAAGAAGTGTCTTACCTATAGCCTCAATATTGTATGCAGCCCATCAGAACAATTTATTGGGCCCAATCTTTGTTCTGTAAGTCAGGAGTTTGGGGAACAGAGCTGGCCATCAGCCAGATTAATTGTTCTAGATGTCTGTTCGCCAAGGGCTGCCCGAGAATCTCCACTTTTCTCCCACCCCATCATGTAACTTGAGCTGTGTCCACACATGACTAAAAGATAAGTATTTCATACCAGAGAAAATACATCTGAATCACACAAAAGCAGTGTGCGGGTTGTCCACACGACAACATTTCTTGTAAACTTGCAAGGTGGATGCCGGTCACATAACACCCAAGAAAGGAGAGGAGTGTGTGCCTACATGGCAGTGAAGAGCTTGACCCCCGAGTTCCCCCATTAGATGCTACAGGGCTTGCTAAAGACAAGATGACATTTAACTGTCTTCAGAAAACAGGAAGAAAAATTGAGAGTTACAACCTACTTGTGACTGAGTTTGAAGAAATAATTCCATTCAAAAGGGTTTTTTTGAGTCTGACCTGATTTTTCCCGAGTTTCACACTCTTTTAACAAACAGCTGAGGTTGAAGCTCATGTTACCAGTGTTTAGGAGTCTATTTTTCAAAGACTACTTCTCAGTAGCATTCTTCATCTCCAAAACTGGGTAGGTCTTTAAAAATAAACTTCATAGGAATACAGTAAAAAG
Organism: Rhagologus leucostigma; assembly: GCA_013397725.1. Taxonomy (NCBI): domain Eukaryota; kingdom Metazoa; phylum Chordata; class Aves; order Passeriformes; genus Rhagologus; species Rhagologus leucostigma. The sequence continues at coordinate 429,246 of VZTD01002083.1, read as the reverse complement.
GAAATAGTACAGAAGCATAAAAATAGACTCAGGAGTCCAATAACAAACTATAAATCATTCATTTCCATCACATATTGACTTGCAGCAACATTTCTGCTTATACTAAAGAAAGTAGTTCAGAACATTTAAGGATAGGTTCAGTCCTTCTAACCAGAAAGCATTTTAACTTGCTCCCAAAACAAGGAAATCACAGGTAACAATGGTGTAAGTTACCTCTCTTGGCTTAGACATATTTCAGTGCTATCCTGCTTTGCCTAACAGAAAGTCTGTCCAAGCCCCTTGTGAATTCAAGGCAGACTCAAAAAAGCTTGGGTCCTACTCCTGGGATGTCTACTGCAGACTTGCACTCCTCCTTACTGAAACACATTAACTTTCTATCAAGAAGTTAAACACAACAAGAAGAGTTTAAATGGGGTGGGGAGGGGAAGGAGTATAAAAAAAATATTGAAGATTACCATGGCTAAAGTCAAATCAAGAGATACAGGAACACACCCTGCATCTGCAGCTGTTGGAGGCTTGCTCCTGCCACCCTCAGCCCAGTAAATTAGCTCGACGCCAAGATTTTTTTGTTGGAATTAACACAGTTCAGACTACTTAGCTAGCCTCTGAACTGCATTAATGCTTACTTTAATCAATGTATGCATCAGTCACAACCAACATGCGGCTCCGAAAAAGTAAATATAATTACATAGGAGAATAACTTAGAAAAGCAGATAGCCCACACTGGCTACAGTAAAGATTTATTGGTTCTAGTGAAGAAACATATAATAAGAAGTAATATATCCAATTCACTTGATCATAATGATAAATGATAGGAGTAGCCTTTGATCCAAGACAACTAAAAAAAGTTGTTTTGACTGAAAAGACAAAAATAACCCATCACTAAAAATTCTAATTAGCAGGAGTTATATATGAACTGATTCAATATCAAAAACTCACTTTATTTCTATGGTCAGAAACTGGTCAAATATATACCCGTCAAAAAAGGACTCCTAAAAATGTGCAGTTTATCTTTATTTTACCGAACTTTACTATTAATATGCCTAATTTCTAATATCATAAAATAGAAAAATCTTCATGTTCTATAGCTAATCCAGTTTCATAACCCAACTTGCTCCCTCACAGAATCCTTCAAGGACAACCCCACCATGTTACTTGAGGAAAAAAAAGGTCAAATGCATGAAACCATCCAGTTAATAATGGAGAATCAACAGCTCATAAAACAAAACCCTTATTTAAAAGTATAATAGCACCATTTTTGTTTTCCTTAACAACCTCAACTGCTCTGTAATTTTTCAGGGGACCTATACAGATGGCACCTCATGTGCAAAAAAAGCAGGCAGAGACACCTGTATGCCGTTTCAAGGCAGCCTAAAGTATAGGTCTAATAGGCTTAACATGGATCTCCCTCTTTCCCCCCCCAGTTAGCAGAAGATGCAAAACAGGTTGCAAATGGTGAGATACACAACAGAAAGAACTGTAAGGTTTAGGTATCCAGGCATCTTCTTTCCCAATTAGCATACACTTCCTCCCTGGGCTAAGTGAAAATTTTTAATTTTGGGAGACTGGCAAATTTAGTATTATAGGCAAAGTCTGTTCAAAAAAAGTTTCAAGTTTAAAATACAACTTTTCCTTGAGCTCTGGCAATTGCACTGCTATCAAAAGAACTTCTATCACAAGAGTGCCAGTATAGTACAGAATTTTTTTAAACACTAAAAAAAAATCAAGCCTATCATTTATCCATGGAGAAAAAATGTGTAGATTTACGTTAAGAAACACTGCTTACAGATTACATGCTACAGTCCAGCTACTCTCCTGCATTCCTTGTGCACCACAAACTCACCACCAGTCTTGGTACCAAGGAAGCTGAGATTTCATTATCTCTAGTAAATCAGCACTGACTAGACAGTATATGTATAGAACAAAAAATCAAATTCATAATAAAGAATAAAGAAATAATATAATAGTAATAATAAAAGATAAAATAATATAATACATAATAATAAGGAATAAAGAAAATTCTAGATTAATCCTTATAAGCAAAATATAGCAAGGAGAATTTTACATGTCAGGTTGGAAAGCAGAGTGTAACATCCATGTTAGGTTCTACAGAATTAGAGCAGTGATCCTAGCTTCTGTTCTGCATGGCAGGAGACCAGAAGTAATCCTCTAGTCATAGAAAGGATTGCACGATAGTTAAGCTTTTATAACAGCAGCTGTGGGCTCACCTTGTACATCTGTCTTGGAAGAGCAAAGTCTCAAGTCTCAGTATAGGCATAATTAGGGAGAAAGCCATGAAAAAACATAACAGTTCAAGGTAAAATCAACACTATCACTCACTCACATACTCATAACATTAATGTGTAACCCCTTGAGTAGATTGCTCCCTTGAGTGCTTTCAAAATCTTCCAATCTGTAAGAACACTACCACAATTATCACAGCAGTATTAATTAAGCAGTGGAATAGAACTGTTCACATCTCATTTTATCTATCTTTCAAGTCGGGTGAAGCTGTGTATGTTCTGTTGCTGCTGTTTTTAAAATAGTAATAATAACAATAATGACAACAACACAAAAAAAAAAGAAAAAGAGAAATTTCTCCAAAATATGTATAAATGGCTAAGCATTATACACTAATAACTTAAAGCAATTCTGTCCATAAATCAAAAGAGTTTTCTTAAGCCTCCATGAGCATAACAGTTTTATTAACCTACCTGAGAAAACTACTGGTTTTTCCTATTGTTTTAAATAAAATCTTATAGATAAACCTAGGATTAAACTGTTCTTACGAAATTTATTTTCCTATGTGTGCAAATAAAACCAACCACCAAGAGCAGTATTTACTAATATTCCTCAGGAGCAGCCAAGATACTCTACTAAACTTCATGCTGCACAGTCAAGAAGCTTAGCATAAGTTCATGGAACTAATACCTCTGTGTACAAGGTGAACTACATGCTCCTATAAACATATTTCTTGGTTCCTGTCTCTTACCAGCAGCCAATGGAGTGACAAATAACAAACTCTTCAGGAGCACATCTATCCTTTTAAGCAGAAATGGGAGCTAACAGAACAACATAGCCAGGAGATTGAAAACAGTATCTACAGTAGGAGAGCAAAGAAGAGGAAGAAAAGTGGAAGTGGGTGGACAGCAGCTGAGCAGCAATAGAAGATGGAAGGGGTGGGAAGGCAGAAATAAGAAGATGAATAGGGAAGGAGACAAACGAGATGTTAAAAGAGACAGAAGACCAAATTAACAAGAGTTAGGCTAAAACAGCACTTCTTAAATCCTGGCTCAGCCAAAGGAAATTACAAAGTCAGCCTGACAGGAAGACTAAGTCAATTACAATGCTGCTGTCAGCGTCTCACTTCTTGAGTGGTGTTGCCAAGAGTCAGCCACGGCTGGGAAGTACTGGCCTACCGCGTGGCTGGGACAGGTGCTGCAATGACTTTGTTAGCTGTGTGTCTCGTGAATAGATGCAGCAGAGTAAGCACCATTTATTGGGAATGGGAAAAGGGAGGAAAGGGTAATCACCAGTGAGCTCTACTGGAAATGAGATCAAGCCCTTATTAACTAGTCCACACACCAAAACAGCTCCCACACAAGTCACACTTAATCCAAAGCATTAGGAAAGCAGGAAAGTATTTTGTTAAACAGAGCCCCAAAAACTTCTCAGGAATTGAGGTGAACTACTGTGCAAAGATACACAAATTACATAAAAATTAAATCTATGGTGGCAAAAAGTTTCCATCCAGCATTCTTCAAAAATTCCTGAAATTGTAACTGATAAAGAAAGAAAACTCTTGATAGGCAACACATGCAGTGCAAGAACTGTGATGTTTAGGGAAGTGCTCCAAGGTACAACTGCAATGCTTTAACATATTTTAATTCCTTAAAGTCTTTAGCCACATAAGATAACATGCTGCCTTTATAGTCTGCAATATCTTGGTCTGTATAATCAGTCCATACAAAATCAAAGCGCAAAAGGAAACTAAGTTTCCTCAAGATACTCATCCTAACTGACCTTCACCAAAACACAAATAAACATAGAAGAGACTGCAGGTATGGACGGACATCATCTCCACCTCTCCCTGAGTTTATTCAGTAATGCAAATAAGAATTAAATCATGTTTTACAGGTTTTTATAATCAAATACAGTGTAGTATTAGCCTTCCATTAAGCTGATGTACACTGCATCATTAGCTCAAAGGGAACCTGGGAGGAAGCTAAAGGCCAATTTTTACCAAGAAACACTACCAAAAATACAGAAAGTGTTTGCGTAAGCTGAAAACGTACCGTGAATGTCTCTTCTGTACTTCTTTTTCTTTGTACTGGAGCAACTGGAAATTCAAGAAGGGACTTTACTGTCTTCCTTTTGGCTTTTTCCATTTGAATGTTAGTAAAATAGTTGACAGCAGCAAACTCAATAAGAGCAGAGAACACAAAGGCAAAGCAAACTGCTATGAACCAGTCCATGGCAGTAGCATAGGATACTTTTGGCAGTGAATGTCTTGCACTGATGCTCAGTGTCGTCATTGTCAACACTGTGGTTATTCCTTCAAAAAAATAAAGCAAAACAACTGTTGAATCAAAGTAAAACAAAGCAAGAACTGGCAAGCAGTTTCAAACAAAGAATTTTAAATCACTTGTGAGTCCTTCTCTGCTGCTTGTGAATACTGCATTAGATCTAAGTCATGGCAACCATCACGTATCCATGAGCAGCCAAGACCACAAACAGTTAACCACTTTTTAAAGGAGGCACAGGCAGCCATGACTTCAGCAGATCATCTACAGTTCACATGAGGAAGACACAGAAGCCTTCACTTCATATTTCTTTCACGGCAAGTTCAGTAGAATTTTTTACAAGTTATTTTCTAAACATTTGAATAAAATTTAAGTTGTTAAATTGGGGAATGCTCCTCAGACTGCAACAAAAACATGACTTTTCCTGTAAAGGGTTCTGAATGCCACCTATTACTCTGCATCTGTGCCTCTGATCACACTTGTAATCCAAGAGCCATTAAGAAATGACAAATTATTTTGGTGCTAAGAAAGAATATTATGTTAAAAACTCTGTTAGTTAAGAAACTATCACTTTTTTTACAGTCTTCTGCTACTAGTCAGCCAATGAAATTTAATTAGAATTTCATCTTCTAAAAGAACAACTTTAATTAAAAAGTGTGCAAGCATGAACACTGAACTCAAAATATGGCCAATTCATGGTAGTACTTCAAAAGCAAATACATGCTGTATTAAAACAAATTATTGGGGTCTTTTTTTCTGTTTTCATCCAAAATATCCCATATCATACAAATGTAAAACCCCAAGTATGTAGTGAACACTGCATAAATCCTAGCATGATAACCTCAAGCATGAGTGACTACAAATAGACATGTTTTTACTCTTATGAAAAGAACACTGCACCCATTCTAATTCAAGATGCAATTCTTATGCTCAGAAGAATTTAAACTCATTAAGGATATGTTTTTCAACAGATTCCTCACATCTCTATTTGCTAAATGATGGTATTCCATCAAGGTAATATGATAAAAAAAAGATTCACCTACACACTGCCATATAGAGAACCAGTCACCATGAAATCAATCCTTCCTACTAAAGAATAAAAATGAAAAAAGAGTAATGGCCAGGTCATAAGAGCTCAAAGGATATCTCAGAATTTTCAGGAGGATAAAAAATACAGATGCAAGCTCACAAAACCTCCTTCAGTGGGAAGGTGTTAAAAACCACACCACTGAAAAAAATAAACTATGGAACGTTGTTTGGGTTTTTTTTTCTCCCTGGAGGAGACACATCCCTGTTTAGCCCTATCCTTTCTAAGGACCTGAGCGGACCCTTGTCCACTTCCAGCAAAAATTTTGTCTGAATTGTTTCTAAAAACATTTGTTTAATACATGTAAAAATAGGGTACAGTGAAATAAATGACCAAACATTAACCAAAAAAAAGGAGGAGACAGGAGGCTGTGACAATATTATAGTTTACTGACACTCTTTATCAGATTTTTCCCTATTAAATCATTCTTCTGCAAGACTTGGAGCTGCCAGTAAAACTGCCCATATGTGTCACAGTGATTTACAGGGTAGGGAATTAAGTTCTGGTAAAAATATTATATTTGCACATACACTGTATTTATCCAAAGCTAAATACTGACAAGCTTCTGACTGAAAATGCACATACACATTAAGTTTTAACATTAATTTTTATATTTAAATACTGCTAATATATTTTTATATCATTAAAAGTTGTTCTAAAAATACTGCTGTCTTTCCACTCTCCCACAATCACCAGATTTCAGGTGCCTGAAGCTCTGATTGCAGAAATCACAAACTGATGTCCCTTAGTCCTTCATGTTACCTTTGCCAAGTTCTCCCTAATCCTGCAGTGTCCAATGGAATGATCTTTTGGTTCCTCTAGAAAGCTGGTACCAGAGCAGTATTATGGCTTCATTCCTATCTCTTGCCTATCTCTTTTTTTCTTTTAAAAAAAACCTTTGGAAAACAGGGCCCCATCATAATTTGTCTCAAAACTAGGAAGACACTTGCTGCCATATTTTCAGTAACTTGCTACCAAATGCATTTTAGTGACTTATCTGTAAGTTAGTGGATGTCCAAACTATTTTTTTATAGCTTCACATATGGATATAATTACACATTTACATATATTGCTCCATAATCTGTATGAAAAAACTCATTTGGTCTGTAAATACAAATTCTATATTTCCAGTTCATGGCAATATTCCATTCAAAAAAGTAACATTATTTAACACCGCTGCAAAGGCATACGAAGTCATATAACAGTTTGTCTAATGTAATGATTGAGTTGAAAGCTAGTGGAGTTCTTATTAGGGTTACAGGTTGTTTCTCCCTATAATCATCAACCTTGTCTCACTTGTGACAAACAGTGTTCTGACTCCAGTTACAAGTTTGAATGGGCCATCACTGGAAACATTAATTCCTATCACTCTCGGCAGCATCTATCAGTCTATAGAAACACTTTTAGTAGAACATTCTCTTCCTGCTTTAGACTACACTACATTATGAAGTCAAGACATTGTTCTATAAATGCTGCTTTTAAAATGTTTTTATCCTATTTCTTTGTTAGGAAACATATTTCCATTTAGATTCTTACACTTTGTCTTCCACAGAAGATTTTCTGTTATTTTCACTGTAGCATCTCATTCAAGCTGCATTTTGATGAGGGCAATTTTAATATCTTGTGATCATTTTGCTTTTGTTATCCATTCTCATGATGGCAATGCCAGAAAGGAAAGAAGAGCACTAAATATGAAATTACAGTAACAGAATCTAAGCCTTACTCATAGCAAGCTTCCACTGATGACACAGATACCTCATAACGAGACATCTGAACATCTCACACACTCCAAATCAATTTATTTCACAAGTATTCGATAAAGTGTGAGTTCAAGTACTTACACTACTGTCCACTGGAAGATAAACCTGATCTGGATGTAGACTAAGGACTTGAGTGTATTACTCAGAGCAAGGTCTTTCCAGTTTGCTCCCTCAAGCACGTAGAATCCCTAGAGCTGAGCAGCCATTTGTTACAGGTGACCACGCCACCCTTCAGGTTATATATTCCAAGTTTCTCTTCAGATTACAAGAATTCATATAACAACATTCTTCATACATCAATAGCAAAATTTCCTCTGAATTTAAATTATTCCCTTATTTCCGCAATAGCATGGAGCATACCCCAAGGCACTAAAAAGCCCTGTTCTAGTGAGAGTTATTAAAAGAGCAAGTACAAGAAAAAGTAAGAAAAGAAATAATTACCAAATACAGTTCTAGCAGGAACGGATTCCTTATTTATCCAAAATGAAACTTGAGAGAGGATCACGGTCATAATGCATGGGATATAAGTCTGAATCATAAAATAACCCATTTTCCGTCTGAGGTGGAAATAAACTGTCATAACAATATATTCACCTAAAAAAAAAGAAAATATTTCTCTGTGTATAAAATTTGTGTTGCAGAATAACTGTCTCAGACTCTCAACTACGATTGTTTAAGGTGATGCTATTCATATTACTTAACATGTACAGAAAGAGATCTTTAGAACAAGAATGAATGAAAGTTTTTTTTAAAAAATCCTAGAAACAGTAGGTCCCCACAGTGCCATCCAGAAGCTGATATCAAAAATACTATAATACAACTAATACTGGATTACATTTTACAGTATAAGCATGATTTTAAAAATCCTTTTGACAGCTGCTGAAGAAGAGAATCCCAAGACACAAGTTATCTGCCTACCATAGTATCTGTAACATTGTGGTACCTACCTGCTGAATAAAACAGTAAGAACAATGATACAAACAATAAGAACAATGATACACATCAAACATTATCTCAGCTTTTTGCTAGGTTTGTAAGTCAGCTCTGCTATGATAATGAAACAAATGCAAAAATCACTGAGAAGAATTAAAAATAAATTTTTCTGAAATGTTATCATTCATATTAAGCAAACAGACCAAAAAAAGCAGTTTTACCATAAACTCAATAAACTGTCTAAGTAAAGCACTACAGAATGAGCCTTCTGGGACAACAAGGACATTTGTTTGTTAACTCATAATAATCTATATGCTGACAAGTAAATTTCTAGTGAATTTGCAAAATGCCCTTTTATCTATGAGTAAAACATCCACAGAAGCAATACATTAAATATATTTGCTTTATTGTTTTCATTTTGACTATCTCACAACACCCAAACCTGCTGATGCTTAGAAAATGATTCCAAATTTTAAAAATATTTTGGGAATATGCTTGTTTATCACCACACTGCTCATCAGTGATACTTCACTCGTTTTGGATGCCTGTAGTTGCCATTTGCCTTATTTCTTACAGCACAAATCAGCAGAAGTATCTATTGTGACTAATGTATTTGTGCCTACCCTTATCTGCCTAGAGGGTTTTTATGGTTTTAATAACCCATTCTGTAGGCTGTACTTCTATCCTGGGCTGTTTGCACCGCCAAACAAAGGAAGTCTTTTGCACGTAATGTGGATACAGTGCTGAGAAATTACTTCCTCACCCAGGCATCCTCTTGACTCTTCAAACTGCATTTTAAGCAGTGATTAAATGCTCATTTTGTCCCTTGGAGTAATGATCTCATTCTAGCTTTCTGAAAGACTGTTGCAATCTACTGTAATGAATCTGCAAATGTAAATCTCAAGGACAGAAACCTAATTCAGATTTACACTCTCAGCCCTTAACACATACCCTATGACATTCCATAGAATAACTTACAGGAAGAAGAAGAAAAAAAGCTTTGGGCAATGTTACGGGTTAGTTTTACCTCAAGTTGATTTTTACTGACGAGATTCCTACCTGTAATAGATTTAATAGTTTCAGAGGATACCGTATGCCCAAGCAGGTCATACTGAACTAAACTGGAAGACTCCTCAGGAACTTCCACTGACTTCTCAGGTCCTTTTGTCCAGGTATAAATCATTTCACTCTTTGGATAAGCATCTACAACACAGCATCAGTTTGCATAAATAGGAAACTTTTTCTCATGCCTTACTAAGAACCCAAGCCAAACCTACTGAAACCAAACAGCAAAGCACACATGAACGACTTCAGAAGATACTCTTCATGTTAAATTACCCCAAAAAGCCACCCTCGGAGTAGAATAAATAAGAGCTGAGGTTATGTGTCAAGTGTCACACATAAATTCACTTCACATATGAATGTGAAGACTAAACACAAATCCCTTCTGGATGAGCCCTTACTGGGCATGCAAAGTTTAGCTTTATTTTAGCAATTTCTAACTAAATTTTTACTGTTAAAATATACTAATCTGAAAAAAAGAGTATGTACAAAGAGCATATATTTTGAAGATCAGATGCACATTTCTTTATAGAAAAGAATGATTACACTAAAAACTACAATATTTTAAACTTCTGTTTAAAATATTTGCCAGAAACCATAGGTAAGTAAAAAATCCACAACAGCCCCAAAATAAGCACGCACAAAGAAACATTTTACATTTAATGCAAAAGACATATCTTAGGGCTAGCATTCAATCCCTACACAGTCCAAACTCCTGTTAAAATTGAATCAAATCAGTCTTGCATTTGAAATGGCTACATGTTATTTCAAGTTTCACTGTGAGAAATATTAGACTGTGTTCAGCACAATTCCTGCTGACTGGTGATTCTGTCTGAAGAGCTATGACTGTGGATGAGCCCCTGCTATCAAAGCAGCCCTATCATACAGCTCATACCGAAAACAAATCTTGCAGCACCTGGTCTCCAGTCTCACCGTGGCAGGGATGAAAAATCATATCAGAGCAGTGTCTTTAATACCCGCCTTCAGGTTGACTATCCAGCTGTATAAGCTAAATTTATGCTATGGAAAATCTCTGAAGGTTCTCCCACCACTTCTGACTTCAGAGCTCTGGGGTCAAGGAAAACAAATTAATGTCCAGCTATCAGAGGGTCTAAAGCAGAGAAGTCAGTGACCAAGAAGGCTTAAAAGAATGACAAGATATTTAATGGAGTGCACCAACCATCTCCACGGGGTCTCAGAGGTCTCTGCTTTGGATTCACATCAGGGGACCACAACTACCCTCTCTTGTTTGTTACGCAGTGTCCCCAACTGCTCCTTCTATCCAAAGTCTGGACATTTTTCAAAAATCTACATCTGACTTCAAAGCAGAAAAGGAAAGTTATCTGCACTAAGATTCTTCTCACCAGTTAAAAAGTTATTTATCTAGTCTAAACTTGCCATGCAGACTCCTCTTACAAGCCAGCAGAAAGACAATTACAACTAGAGGTCAAATCTCCGAACATAACCTACACCTCTTTCTTAAGATGGCAATGTGCTTCCACTACCTGTAGAGAAAGTTAGCTAACCTGCTTCCCTAGGTGTCTTTTACCTGGCAGTTTTAAGTTAAGTTTGTCTTCTCCAGAGAATCTCTCACTTCACTGAGTATCCAATTCCTCCCCAAGAACCAAGAAAAACTATGTATTTCAAGCAACCATGTATCCAGAACAGTGGCGTTTAATGTACTAGCTGAATCACCATCTGCTTTTTAGTTCTCTGGGTTTAATTTCTGAGGTCCTCCTAAATGGAAGTCCCAAGGAACTTAACAGGAGTTTCATCTGCTTAGGGATTGCATATCAAGACATATCTGTATATATTCAGAAAGTCTAGTAATTGCTCAAAATTTACTTCTACTATTTAAATTCTGTAGTTACAAGAAATTTCATAATTGCAACTTACAACTCCCAAATTTGAGAGGACAAGCATGACCATCCATGGGAAAATCCACTAATCTCATGGGACACTCTGCACTTATTGTAAGCCTATAATGGAACAAATTAAATAGTCTCTGGTTGCCATTTTGTCTAGGCAGTACAACTTTTGCATACAGTAATTGTAAGAAGTCACACAAACACATTAGATACCTCATTGTGTACAAGATGGTGCCATTTCTCATTATTCTGAAGAGTTTATTTGGGGCTGTCATATTATGTGCAACAGACTTTTTCCCATTCCTGAAGAAAGTGTCAGGAGTCCAAACCTTCGAAACCATCAAGTTGTTAAGTCTTAAAATTTCAATAGGGCCATCATATTTTAATCTTTTATCTACCCATGTCTGACGAAAGAAGACATCCATTGTATATTCCTGTATTAAATTGCAGAAAAACAAAGATCACATTTGCATGTGTTTTTCCTGTAAAAGAAGAAATCCCTCAGGAGCAAAGAAATCATTAGAAAAGAACATCCTAAGTCCACTACATAAACATCTTTCCACCAATTATGTCTTGCGTACTTCTTAATAGCTTAATTTCTTACATTAGTCATATCAATAAACTGCTACACATTTAATTATTAAGGAATAATTAACCTAATTAGGTTGCAGTAAGCATGTAACTGAATTTGAAGTCAAGCACATAACTGGAAACAAAATGATCTCTGACAAGAATTGACAACAGATTTTTAAAGAAAATACATCCATAGATTGGCTGCTGCTGGCTAAGTTGAAAATACCAGGACAAATGATTAGTTCCACTTTAAAGTTAGGAAAGAAAACTTAACTTCATCTCATAGAAAGTAAGCTTTATCTGAGGAAAGCTAAGTAAGTCCTTTGCCGTGCCCACAAAACATGGATAATAAATTATATAGAGATTTGCATATTTTTATTTTTTTTAAGTATGTAACTATCCCATTAACTTCCTCAGAAAAGCCACTCAGATGCTCCAAAGAAAACATGCAAACAACTGCAGAACTGCAGACACGGGCACATCATGAGAAATCATATGTGAACGAATGGATGAAAGAATGCATTTCTTATCTCGGGAAGCTAAAGCATTTCACAAAAAAACCTATCATGTGGCATTGAAAAAGGTCACATGGAAAGCTTTAAGTCCTTTCTAACTTAGAGTTTTGATTTTGTTATTAAGCCAAACAATGTTTTCTGATTTAATGTCAAATTCTTCTGCATAATGTTTCCATTGAAATTACTTGTAAGGCCATATCTATTTGCATTGGCAAGGAGGCATGTCTACTAGTGTAATGCATCTTAGGATTATATCTGTCTTCTTTTCCATGACTGTATCCTCCACTGTGGTTTACAGTTTATCCATGAAAAGTGTCTCCTCTAGTGTCATTTCTCGCTGGCGACTTCATAGCTCATAAGCAGCAGTTTCTGTTATTAGCTTCTATGTGACAGACTTCGTATCATAAGATTCCAACCATTTCCATTACAAAACAGAAATGCGTACAAAAGCAACTAAGAAGACATTCTCATCATCCCCTGTACTGAGACCAAATCACACTTCACTGTTGAGTGCAGCCACATTCAGGTTACATTGGGTCACTAATGGATATATTAACTAGAGAGTGTTCCAGAAACAATTCCTGTATCGCTAAATAGCCTCCAAAAAAATCCCTAATGAAGAAAGGGGAAATATCGGCTGTAAACTTTCCTTTTGCAAGTTCCTTACCTATCTTCAGTCTATGTTCTCACTTTTGCCTGCTCCAATATAACAAATAACTTCCCATGAAAATGAAACCTGAGAGATGCCACGCAGCCCTCATTGTAGATTTGAGGCACATATCACTAGATTTCCTTGGCACCACATTCTTGTACCCCTTGTCACTGATAAGCATAATACTGCACATGATAACCAATGAAGGGGTAAGATGCATTTCAACATGAGACTGCTGTCACGAATGTAGCCTTTGAAAAAATACCTTGCTATCACATACCTTTCCACATAATAGAAGTAAATCAGGTGGACCACAAAGTGAACAGCACTATATTGGAAGAAAATTACTACCCTGAAACTGCTTTTTCCATGAAGAAGTTCAGTTCAGCACATACGGCTGGTGTTACTTCTTGAATATGTTATAAAAAGACCAACTGCTGTATGATTTAAGGGTATATCACTGTATTTTAGAAGTTGATGAGAGTTTTAGATTTGACCTTGAAAGCAAAAGCCATTCAGGCACAAATAACAGAACATGCAAATGTAGTATTTCTCCTCTGTTACTATTTCATGCATGTCACTTGGATGTTTAATTTCTGCAGATACTTATGAAAACTCTTATCAGACAAACATTTGCTGAAAGTGATGCTTAAAGGAGCACAAAGATCAGCAAAGGGCATTCATCTGAAATGAAAACGTCAACAAGTATTTGTGAAGTGATGTCATTATTATTCACCTGAGAATAACACAAAAACAAAAAGCAATTTCAAAGATATTACATATTTTCCCCACAGTAGGCTGACTTAGATGCTCCCTGCAAGGCCAGATTCTGCCTCTGTGCCGTGAAAATCTGTTTTAAATCCTATGAAGTGAATTTCTTAAGCCAGCCAAAACCCACTGAAAGTGTGACCAGAATCAGGACTGATGTATCTAATTATAACCTGTAAATTAAGCTGTTACTAATCTTGCCTAATTTGCATGATTGACAGAACAGTACAGATGAAGCATCCACTCCTACTGCAGCTAATGGTTTCTCAGAACCAGGAAATGGCATTTTAATCCCAGAAATACATACCATTTCTACATCAGAAACAGGTCCAAAACTGGTGACATATATATCTGTTTTGACTTCAGTAACAGGACCTAATGTATGAAAAGGAAGTGAGCAAGAAAATTTGAATTTTGCAGGTCAACAATTCCCATAAATGATCCTGGCGTGTGAACAGTTACCGCTTTCAGGGTTCTGTGGATGAGCAAGAGCAAAACGCAAACAAAGGTCAATTCAGATAAGTGTCAAATAAGAAGCACTGCTCAATTACCTTTACCACATAAGTAAATCAAAAGCAGCATTTCCATACAAATCCCCATTCAGAAAACCAATGTTGACTCAATGGCTCAGAAAACTGATGCCAAAAAATTAAAAGGCTCACTAAAAACACCATTCTACTTAACAACAAGCACTGAATCCAGGAAATCCATATTTCCTCAAAGCATTTATTAGTAATATTTGCACCTACTGGTAATAACTGGACTACAGACATTAGCATGCCATGCACTGAGCAATTTAGTATTGCAGGATCAAGAACTGAATCCATATCCTGAGATGTACTTAAGTGCTTTAATACTAATATCCAAAATAAAAGTCGGAGGTCTAAGCATTTTTGAGAGTTTGAACCAAGATCCGCATTCTGCTACAAAGCCTGTCTTGAAAGAACTAATGATACTTAGGACACTGTTAAAAACAGTGCACTGAGCAGAGGTTTTGCACTCTCACAGCTGTGTACGGCAAATCAACCACTAGAGAAAGCAGTTTCATTTTAATGTACTATTTCCTCTACTACCTTGGAATTTTAGATGGGCATCCACTCTACAGTACACTCTACATTTCCCCTTAAACCAAAGAATACACGCACTAATTTCACTGGGATTTAGGTCTCTTCCTAATGTAAAAGGCTAGAAAGTTGCTAGTAATTATCAGCTGTTATGATGATTTTGTGATCAAAGCATTAGCTAACAGTTTAATTCAGGTAATTAACTCACATCATAAATTAAAAAAAAAAAAATCTACTGAAGGTCTTACAAAACAGTATCTGTTTGAAAAAACATGCATGATCTACAAATTCACAACCAGCTTCTAAACCCCTACAACTCAAATTACTAAAGAGGATCAGTGGCTCAAGTCTGATAATTCAGGCTTTATGATAGTATTTGCAATCTAAAAATGAAAGGAGGAAAGACTCAACAGAGTTAGCAGCAGAAGAATATGCCCCACTTGAAAAAAAATAAATTTAAAAAATCATTCTTCTCAGATGTCACTTTGAATCAAATCATTAAAAATAAAAAAATAAGTAAGCAATGGGAAAACAGGGAACCTGAATTTCTTGCACCTAGAATGAGTCTCAAGATATGAAAAAAAAAGTCAAAGAAAACCATGTAAAATTATTTTACTACAGAATTTTGCAAATTACTTAGAGAAGAATAGCTAAGAATTTTTCTGCTAAATGTCAAAAAGATTACTTTACTGGAAGCTAAGTTCCACAGAAGGGCATTTTTTCAAAGTAACTCTAAAGAAATTCCACTGTACAACAGTTGGTAGTTCAGAGGTCCCCGGAAAGTTGCATCGTTTGGCATGTTTGTCTCGAAGAGGTTTTAGGAAGCAACTCCCAAGTTCCAGATAACACACTTCCATACCATGCCATTTGTTTTGCAGTGGGTTGCTCTCTCAGCATGTCAAATGGAAGCTGCTCCCTTTTCTACAAATAACAAAGTGTTCATCAGTCAGGGAAATCCATGACTGTTTAGATCACTCATCTAACTGACAACATAGTCCAATGACATTTCCTGAAGATATTTTTTTCTGGAGAGCAGAAGAGCTCCAAGAGATTAGAAGTGAAGACATTTATCTACAGTGCTAGAAGATAAGAGAGAAAAGCCCAGTCATACTTGTATGTAGAAACAGAAGAGATTCAATCACAACTGATCTCCCATAAACACACTATTGCAGTTTATCCAGGGTTGGTTTAAATACATAAATATTTATTTCATTTGAACTTGAAATATTTGTGAAATCAGTTCTACAGAAATGAAAAATTCATTTTCCCACAGAGCTTTAATAAGGAAAATACAGAAATTAGTCTTTGTTACTCAATAGTAAGAGAGTACTGAATACTGTACTCAGTTCCTTCAAGAATCCTTTTCAGGAACAGAATTCAATATTCAGTATTCCCTTATTATTGAGTAATAGAGAGAAGTCCCTGAATTCCTTTCAGGAACTGCTTTACTTGTAAGTTCTAAGAAACTAAATAGGAATAGTCCTTAAATAAACCCCAAACCTTTAAGTGTTTTTCCTCTGATGGTATATTCTTTTCTTTAGCTCGCAGAACACTATAATTTTACAATCATACCAAATTGAGCAAAGGGACAGATTTTCCCACAGGCATGAGCTGCTTCACCTCAGACATTGATTTCTTTTGTTTTATTAAATGATTACAGCTTCATGGGCAATAGGCATTCTGAGGCTTTTGCAACTTTGTTTTTTGGAGTTTCCCAGAACGAAGGGGTAAACTAAGATCAAGAAGCTAATCTCCAAATCAGCAAGCCTATGACTTAATGCTATTAGAAACACTACAGCAGCAGCACAAGACTAAAACTATGTTTGAGTTCACTCTCCAGTAACTGCTATTCTGTTCTCAAATATTTATTATTATGACCCATGAGAAAGAAGGAAGCAGGAACTCTCAGACAATTACGAGGCCACAAAATAGTGTTTACTTTTAGTTGCTTGTCCAACATGATGGCAAGAA
This sequence comes from Rhagologus leucostigma, assembly GCA_013397725.1. Classification (NCBI taxonomy): domain Eukaryota; kingdom Metazoa; phylum Chordata; class Aves; order Passeriformes; genus Rhagologus; species Rhagologus leucostigma. The sequence continues at coordinate 412,470 of VZTD01002083.1, read as the reverse complement.
GAGTGACAAAACAGATGTTAAAATCACATCTTATTGAACTAGAAAATGGCAGATGAATGTGGATCTAGAAATACTTTAGACATCATAACAGTTATCCAGCTAGTACAGGCATACAAATCCTTGCTCTGCAGCCAAAACCTCGCTCAAACAGTTCAGTGTCTGGTATGAGCAAAGACAGTGAAGCTGATTATCTCCTTAATGCTTTCTCTCCAATTGCAGCCCTTTCATGCTCCACATCTTCCACCTACATTGGCCTTAACAGTTGTGAAATGACAAATCTTGGATTTTCTAGCACATCCCAGTACTTAATGCCAACCCAGGAGTATCTATGGCGACACCAATACCTACCTCTTATTCTTCTTCTAGGAGAAAACATAACTCCAGTTGGCAACAATAGCGGGGGTATAAATAGTGAGTCACGCTGCTGCTTCTTTTTTAAACTATTATTAATCGTGGGAATTCCTGTCAACGAGGAGGTGATCTGTAGTCACCTAACCTACTTTTACTAGTGATTTAAGCAGCCCTCCAAAACGAATGTGTTGCACCACTTAATCAACTCAGGCTCTGCAAGCAGAAGATCCTATTAGAATCCTTAACGCTCTATTACTGGCAATAAAATGCAGTGAGTTGTAAGAAGGCCAATTAACTTTAAATATGACCATTTGGGTTTACCCCTCAATGTATCTTCACAAAGTATCTATCCACCATAAATCTTCAGGAATGCCGAAGAACTATTTATATCATACTGGTGTGTATTTTTATGTCAATGAAATAGGAGGAGAGTCCTACACACTGCAGTGGGAACAGTTAAGTCTGAATCACTGCTTGCAAGATAATATACTTTAAAGAAGCTCAGGCAGGATTAAAAGCAACCCCTGCAAAAAGCCAGAATAGTTCAGTGTTATAGATGCTACATGTGGGCTGAAGAAGTGATGCCAGGCCCTAACCCTGGGAAGAGGAACGTAAGAGAGCTCTCCCATGCATTTTATGTCAACATATGGGTTGAACTGCAGCACAGCTCCCAGTGAAAGACTTCGGGCTCCATTATCCCCGCGTCTCCATAGGCAACTGTCACTGCAGAGATCTCCGCTGTATGTAAACACTCAAATCCTGCACAGGCTTTCTGTATATTGCAAATTTTGCCATTGAGGGTCTCACAACTAATCAGAAACATTAAAAAGTCTGTACAAAGGTTTCAACATAGAAAATACAGTTTAAATGCTGTGCAGTTATTGCTGCTATTATGACACCAATCCCAGGATATATAAACCACTTAAAATCATATTACATCAGTTCCTACAGCTACATTAAAAAAAAAAAAAAGTGGTTGCTACAGATTTTTTTTTAAATATAACTACATGTGAAAGATTTGGTGCTCTTTCCAAATTCTTGCTGCCTGAACAGGGTTGACATTTTTTAAGTGAGGGGAAAAAAGAAAAAAAAACCCCATCATATGAAACATGTTCTCTTGTTTCATCCTATCAGAAAGAACAGCTAAGGACACCTGCTATACGTAAGAATTCTGTTCAGAAGCCAGAACTAGGTTGGGCATTTTTAAAAAATTAATGCAGAATTCAAACACATGGATTACATTCTCTACCAAAAAACAATGCAACAAACACAACAGCACACAATAACCTTTGTCTCTATGTATGTTCATCCATCAGCATGTCTGAACCTGAAAAGGGAAAAGTATAACTCAGAAATTAGGAGATTACTATTTTTTTGCCTTTTTATCTGCAAATCATCTCTGCTGAGACAGCCAGTAAGCCTGATACTGGTGCCAGTTTTCATGATGTGGACACCTGTCTACTAAGAACTGGACTAAGAATATCAGATAATTTTATACAGATCACTGAACAACAGACAGATGGTAATGACTTCAAGCATTACTAACTGAGGCCAAATTCAAATCTGTCACCTACAGGTATCTAACACCATATCCTGTTAAGCTTTGAGTCATCAACTCTCACCAGCTGAGAAAGAATGGACAACCGCTGGGAAAAAAAAAATGACCCGCTTCACTTTTCAATGCTCACTTCAAGTCCATTTGCACTTTAAATAGTAAAAACAAATTATAATATCTATTATAATGAGCAATGGAACCTTTAAGGTACGCTTGAGTTCCTAGTAAGAGCAAATACTCATGCAGATATTTTTATTTTCTCTAAAAACAGAAAATTGCCTTTGCTCTTCAAATGTATTCTGTGTTTATTTTCTGACTAAAGTCCTGCATAGACAGGAAATGAAACTCTTCAGAAATGCTGTTCATCAGCTGAACAACACACAGACTAGATGGGGCAGAGAATCCTTCTCCTACCCTTCTAAGGGAGACAATGGCCAACATATTTATTTCCACCAAGTACTCAGCTGCAGTTCCACAGGTAAGAGATCATGAGAAAGAATACAAAAGGAGGAAGAAGAGAAAAAAGGAAATGAATGGACCTAGTCCTGTTCCTTCTGTTCAGGAGTCAGCAGTGTATGTGGCAATTTCCAAAGAGAAAGCCACAGAGCTAACACCAGTAGTTGACAGTGAGATTCAAAACTTATGCCAGGTTCTACCTCACACAAACGAACAGAACTCAGGAAGGGAGAGGGCTCCAGCTTTCACCAACTGATGGGCAACCACACAACGCGCCAGTAATGGGCTGTGGGCGATGCTGGTAGCTTGTGGTCAGCAGGTTTCACAGTCAACCTAAGAACCTTGGGCAGGAGGCAAATCACACACCACTTTCTTTCTTTGGTCTGGCCATGCAATTGGCCATTAAAAGCAAGACACCAGAGATCAGACGTTCTCTGAAAGGCACAATTCATTAAAATTAGCAGATACATGGCAGCACACAGTGCTGTCACTGTCATCAGATCAGTCTCCTTATTCCTTCCTACATCCCTAAGTCCAGGTTTAAGTGTGATTAGTTACTGTATCACAAAAATTTCAAAGACACCATTACATTTTTTAAAGTTACCATCCAATACAGGTTTGAATCAGCTCTTGCAGGCCCTTGCTAACATGAAGAGTTGCTCAGGTAAAGTCTGAAACCATGCAAGGGTTTAAAATGGCAAATCAGACACAGGCCTTTTACTTCAAGTGAATAATGCTCCTTTCAAAGACTTTGGACTTCTACTGTCACTCTGAAACTAATCACCAGAAAAGTAATAACATGATTTTCAGAGAAAATACAGCTTGTGTAACTTTCTATAGTTTTTCTTCATGTAATACACAAAATTTTTAAAAGCAGATGAAAACTGGAGACAGGGTTTAGCTACAAATGTTTTTACTTCAAACTTTTATGGCTGAATCAAAATAGTACTTTGGCAGTACTCTTGAAGTTTTCCAGCAGATGACAATTTTAATTAATGACACTACAAGAAGCTTCTGTAAAAACACTGTTTTTATAGAGTGGTTTTGACCAGGAAATCTACTTGGATTATAAACTGCATGCTGAAATTCAGGATAATGATATAACAGAGCATACAGTGTAGGGAATGAACTAACTTCATTTCCATCACACTCTTTTCAAACATCATATAGCATTACTTTACTCATTAGTCCCTAAATACCTTCCATCTACCCAAATTCAAAACGCTTATGCATTTAAAGTCTTCCTGACAGCAGTTGCAGTTTTTCTTCCTTTCCTACATGAAACTGCCCATTCTGTTTTACTTCATCCAGTTTCTAGGTGAAACTGAATTAATTTCTTTGCTTCTCTCTTTAGATTCTCCCCCCTGCCCCAACTTAGTGCGAACTTTCACTTAAATGGTCTTTAGTAACCTTTTTAATAAACTCTTCTGTTTTTGTTTATCACACTACCAAACCTTGCAGTGCCTAGTAAGGTGACAGCAACTTTTTAAGTTTATTAAATTCATTTAATAAAGTGAATTTATAATGCAAGGTGTCAATCCAGTGACATGGGGAACTTCGTTCTGCTATTAACCCTCAACATATGCCACGCTCCTGCATAAGCACCACCAAGAGAAGCTTCCACATACTTCGCTGGGGTTCACAACTCTCCCGGGAGACCACGTCCACATTTGTAAGTATGCTGAAGCAATTTAACTTCTCCTCCATAACGACCAAAAATTCTGCAAATTAATGATAGTATGGAGAATTTTGATCAGTTTGAGCAGTTGCAGGAAATTTCCAAAATCAAATATTTTCTACTTGCTCTGCATGTGAATTATCTTCATGTATTTTTATTTGTGGTAACTCTGGAATATGCTAGCAAAATTCAGAATTTGGCTACCTCCACAAGTCTGATTTTAAACATAATTTGTGCCAGAATTAGAAATATTTTTATCAATTTGAAGTTTAAAATCAGCATCAGTTAGTCCTCTGTGAGGCCTTTTGTTCTTAAAATAAAACCTTCGTTTCATTTCAGGCCATGTGAAAACTAGATGGTGAATCAGCTTCAAGAAGAAAACAAAAATAAGTATTCTGCTGTTCATTAAAAAGTGATGTAGCTTTAACATTACCAAAAAAAACACACTATACTTTCCGTCTCTAAATATTCCCATCCCCTCTGACATTTTGTTTGCAATGTTATAAACTAGCGAGTGACCCACTTTTAAGATACAAATCCCATTTGTCATAAAGATTTATCAGAAAAAAACCCCCAAAATACAGGTAAAAGTTGATGTTGATATTCTATACTTCAATAAATAGTCTGTAGTTATTTCTCTGAGCAATGTCAAAAAGTGAAATCTTATCAATTACAGAAATTTCCTTCTTTGGTTAATATTATTGTTTGATTTTTTTTATCCAAATCTTTTCTTCTCAAATCAGGTATACATAATTTTTGCTGTAAGGAGCTAGGGAAGCAAGCATAATTTTTAAAAATTATGCATTTTCCCCCCATTTTTTACATAAAAGTTCAAAACTCAGAGATGAGTGGTTTAAATATAAACCATAGAGATGGTTATGAAGGAAGGAAGAAGCAAAATAATATCCATTTTGTGAAATATTGACCCAGAAGTGTTTTCCCCAGGCTGAAATCTGAGTGTTTTTTCCTCCCTCTCTCATTTACTTCAATATTGCCAACATGAAAGTTCAAGAAGATACAATGAACTTTTTCTCCTTGATTGTGTTTTGCTGAACGTCTGCCACACTTACAGGCGAAAAATATCTACTCTTGCAAAACATCCTGCAAAGGACAACTGTATTAAAATAAAAATCAACATATATCACATATTTAGTAGTTGTTTAATTTTGGAAATCTGATAATGCTCATAAAGCATCTTTGCTAGATGACTAATTAGTTGGCATTCAACCTAAAATGATGCCAAACTTAGCACATCTCTTGTACACGTGCAGAAGTGTCTGTAACCTCTCTGCAAAGACTAAATCGCAAAAGGCTATCAGTTCCAAATGACTCCTCCGGGTGTTAATAAATTTAGCTTCCTTCTCACCTAATGTGTAAGCTAACTTAAGAAGGCCTCATTTACTCCATACACTCAATAAGAGTGGTCCATGGTGCCAGGTGTTGTCCTTCAACAATCAGGATCATGGATGTGAGCACTGCATATGGCGTGTGGGGAATGTGCTGGCATACATGTCAGTGTGGATGGATCACATGTATGGAGAAGGTACTTTCAGAGGAGGAAGAAAGTATTTCGCAACATAAACCTACGCAAAGGATCTCATTCAATCCTGTATTGGAAGCAGCCTATAAAAACCTCATTACAGCTTTGACCATCATAAAAAGGGCTGTAGCATTTATTTATAAATATTTTTATATTATTTTCACTTTCAAATCTGCATTTTTGATATCTTCATTCCAGATTACAAAATAAACTTCTATTTTGCCTGAATCTTAATGATTTTGCATTCCAAGTCCCTACACAAAAACATCAAAATCATAAAGAACAGCAAGTCTGGCTGCTTCTTCAGCATCACAAAACTGCATCTTAACAGCCTAAGGAAAGGAAGAGGCCCAAAATCCCCACATGCAGAGCACAGGTGAAGGCAAATTTGAAACTCCACCACATCTAATTCCTATACAGCAATTAAGTCTACTACTTCTAAATCAAAGCTGGAATTTCAGCAACTGTGGTAAAGCTCAGGCACCTGAGCTTTGATTTTCCCTAACTAGTGGGACAGAATCCATCAGACCTAACCTCCTAGGCTGGTAAAAGTACACTTGTTTCTATTAGGACCCGATCGCGGCATTTACGGGTCAAAAACTGCCAAGAACGAGAAGAATCTGGGTGCCAGACAGGTCCCTCCATCCCCATCAAGCCAACGCACACGGGCTTCAGGGCTTATTTTTCCTCCAGCGCAGCAGCAGCAGCCCGAGCCCGGGATGTGGGCAGAGCAGCAAAGCGGGGGCTGAGCCCGGGACCGCCCCAGCGGGGCCCCCACGGCCGGGACTGCGCAGCACCCCCCGGGCTCTCCGGCCAGGCACTGCCTCGCTGCCGGCCCTTTCCGAAGGGTTCGGACCCCGGAGCAGGGAGTGGGGACACACCCCCACGTTTTCGGTCACTAAGGGGTCGGTCCGAGCTGTGAGCGCTGCGACCCCCGCCCCTGCCCAGCGACCCCCCGCCCGCCGCCGGCACCGCGCCGCCACCGTACCCCCAAATCCCGGTCGTAGCCGGTTGTCATAGCCATCCAGGAGGCTGTTCAGGATGCTGGTGAAATTCTCCGGCCACAATTTCTCCTCTTTTTTGATCTGCCCTGGCGGCCCGGTGAGACTGCGAGGCAAAGAGGGAGCGGGTGAGCGGAGCCGCCGGGAGC